>JACJUY010006430.1:21602-40954 GCA_014220935.1 Platorchestia sp. MABIK | reverse complement strand
TAATAGTAAGCAAATCTGATTTTTCAATTTCAAGTTTCTGTGCAAATAGAAACGACCTACATATACTAGAATCTCTGTACATTAAACAATTAAAACCAGCTCTTAATTCAATGTTATCATCATTCCAATTAGAGATAGCTTGATTTCAAAATATAACTGTAGTATAATCTCTCCGTAACCCTTTATTTTTCGCACTATTTGAAGTTGTATTATTTTTTGTCTTTTAGCCGTGTCTTATTTTCTGTATTTCAATTATCTTTCACAGGTGTTGATAATGGCTTGAGCTTGAGGCCGAAACGTTCACTAATTAAAATTATTTTTAAATCAGCTGTCTTTGCTATCATTTTTATTTTGAGACTTTAAAATAGTATTAGTTTATGTGCAGAAAACAGGGTTCCATTTTAAAAACAAGGACAAACTATCTGAAGGTATACTCTCCTCAGTCATTTATAAATATTGTCGCATATGGTGTATGTCAGAATACGTGGGTTCTACCATTCGAGCCCTGGATGTTCGTGTGGCTGAGCATGCCGGTAGAAGTTTTCGACCTAAACAATTACTCTCTTCCCCTTCCCGATCTGCAGTTCGCTCTCATGCACAGAGTTGTGACCTCCCAGTTTGGCTAGATGATTGAAATGTAATTTCTTCTACATCTGGTGCAATAAACCATCGCATTCTATATAGAATCCCTGTTCATTTCAAGAGGTAAACCTATCTTAAACAACACACGATCAGCCTTCCCTCTGCAGTTAGTGTAGTCTCTTCCCTCTTTGTCTCTTTTTATTCATAAATCCCACAAATGAATGTATTTTGACCATGTTAGACCTAACTCTCAATTTTTGTATATTTTTTCAGAAAGTTGAGAATGACCAACAAATTGATCAAAACATTCTTTTTTTATTGAAATGTTTTAAAGAAATATGATTCCTATTGAACCGAGTTTCTTTGCTCTTTTATTCGTCTATTCTGGTGTGTTTCAGTTTCTTTCTTCCTAAAATGCGTGAATATCATTTGCCTAGGAGATCATCATTTTAGACAGTGAAGGAAGGCTGTTCATCTTCTTTATCCTGAATGACTGAGGTAATTTGATGGTGTGGTGCAAAGGGTGATGAAAATGCCATGATTGAGATAAGATTGTAGTGTTCGTGGAAGGAATATAATTTCAATTTACCTGTTATAACTAACCTGACTTGATTTTCAATGAAGGCAGGACAATGTGGTAAGTGAAAAACTGGGGTATTGAGATCTTGAAGTCGTTAGTATCAGCATCGGTTTTGAATCATAATGGAATAAAACATTGATGAATGTGGTAAAAAAATTCGTAGTCACTCTTTACCAAAAGTCTCCTTATCATACCAAGAGCATCTTGACCTGAATTAATTCCATTGTACAGCAAAATTGAGTTCAGGTTTGGAGTGTGTCAGACTGAAAGAGTGGTAGAGCCACTGTAGTGTTTCTACATCTGTGCTCGTCTGCTGCCCACCGTTCTGTTGGTGTTACTGCAGCTCTCGTGTGCTGCTCACCCGGTTTGTTGGTGTTGGCGGGAACATATTACCTGCACAAAATCGCTCTTAACAGCTTTAGTGACAAGATCAGACTCCTCAGGGAATAAGACTATAGTCTCAATGGGAATCAGCGCTCTCCGGGTAAGATGTGAGATCCTGAGTGAAGGTTAGGTAGGTCTTTTTTTATTTAAATACGACAGGATTTCCGTTTTGCAACTGACCATTCCTTTTTGATTCTCTCTAAGTCTTGGTCTTTTTTTTTCAGAACCAATTTCTTTATTCTTCTATTTTTATCTTGTTTCATAAACTTCTTTCAATATTGCCGTTTCTCTGCGCGAAGTGTGGGGACACAGCTGACGCATAAATTTTATGCAGGGTAAGTGCGGTGGGTTTCCATTTGGAAATTTTGGTTTGCTCAATAATAATGTATCGAAATAAATTGCGATGAGCGTGACCGCATTGTTAGAATTTTAATGGGAATGAAGAGGAAAGTGAGAAAAGTTTTATGAGCCAGGAAATGGATATTGATAACATCCTGGTGCAGCTGTCAATTAGAAAGAATATTTCTGCTGTTTCAACCATGAAATACTGTTTCGCGAAAGCAACTGATGTTATTCAATGTCCAGGGTTTTATTTTTTGCCTCTTCTGGTTTAAAAAATTCAGAGGTTTACAAAATTCATTCTTTATTAGTAGATTTGCGTTTGACTTGTCTCAAGGGCGGAGTGTTGGTATTAACCTAAGTTTGTCCACAATTCTCAGGTACAAGTTGAAGGACAACCAACTGATGAGAATCCAGCAAGGCGATCCCGTGGCAAGATACTTTGGCCTCAAGCGCGGCCAGGTCGTCAAAATCATCCGGCCGTCTGAGACCGCGGGGCGGTACATCTCCTACCGACTGGTGGTGTAGCTGCGCCTCCGGCTCTGCTGCCGGCGTTCCTGCTCGTCGGGCCTCATTTCAGCGCCCCATTCCATTCTCATCGTGCCTCATTTCAGCCCCCTTCTCCATTTTCATCATGCCTCATATCAGTACGGTGATAATACCTCACAGCTCTGCTTGCCATTCCTCCTCCTCATGCCTCGTTTCGGTGCTATTGCTTGAATCGGTTTGATAGCTGAGTTTATTTTGTGTAATTTGTTGGTTTTCAGGTAGACTTCATGAAAATTGGCTCGTGCAGTGCTGAGAGTCTGATTGAAGATGTGGGCTTAAAGATATTACAATCAATGGCCAAACTCTTACATTACTTTGCCCCCCTTCTTGATAGTGTGCCTTATCTCTGTATACTGGTACATTGCATACCGCCCTCAAGTTTGTGAACCGCACCATAGCCATCATTCATCCATTCATACTATTTATCATGACTTTCACTCAGCATTTATGGTTAAATATAGTGAACGTTCATATTGGTTTAATTATTTACACCTTTCTCACTTCTCATATTAAGAGCTACCATTTTGCATGAACTTCGTAGCATTGTGGCCCAATTGTTGTGCTCCGAATGCCTTGTTCTGCGCGTGTGTCACAGGGCAGGTGTGCGCAAGGGGATAAACTCATTCTTTTACCTTAGCAAAAATGTGGGGGTGAAAGAAATAAAATTTTTCCTTGTTTTGATGGAACTATTTTTTCCTGATGCTGTGAAGAGTGTCAAGCGACTTCGATTAGATAACCTAAAAGTTAACCGTAGGTTTTCATTGCTACTTAAATATATAATGGGTAATAATGTTATGTATCTCCTGTAAAGTGTGGATGACACAAATTGTACAAATGAAATCTTTTAAAAAAATGAGTGCAGGGGAGTCATCTGTCCTTGATCTGAGATGTTTATATCTGGGTCGTACAAAGTTGTTTCAAATGTACCAGGAGTCGCATTCGTTTCTGTGATGTAATGATTGAATGTTAGTAAAGTATCAGGTCGTATCATATGTTCTGTCCGTTACTACATAGTATGATAAGAAGAGTAGAAACATATCGAGTAACGTTCATTTATTGAACAACACATTCTCCATCGTAAGTAATAACTTCTGATCACCTACTAATAAACTTTTTAATGCCTCGTTCATAGAAATCTTTGGTTTTTGGATCAAAAAAGACCTGCAATTCATTTTCAATATTTTTTGTCTTTCAAAGTTTTTCCCCTTAAATGATTGTCTAAACTCGTAAAGAGATGGAAGTCTGAAGGAGTAATATTTAATGTTTCACATTTCAGCGTTTCAATTGTGTCCAAAGTCATTCGTGCTGTGTGCGGACGCGCATTGTCGTGCTGAAGGATGACGTCCTTTCGATTGACCAAAGCTGGGTGCTTTTTTTTTAACCCTAGAACTCTAACCTTAATTGCGACTCACGCCAGCACTAACCCTGGGTATGTCAAACCCAATTTTGAAAAACAAAAAAAAGTAGTAAATATATAGATATATTCATGCAAAATTCCATAAAGGTACTACAATCCATTTGGTGTCCATTAACAATGAGCAGGAATTTTTCAAATGATTATTTGACTAAAAAAATATATTTTGAAGACTGATAAAAATTGGAAAAAAGCAAGTTTCCAAACAAACATTATGAAAAAGCTTGTTCACAAATGACTTTAAACTTCCTAGGCAGTCTCTAAGGTCCTGTGGAACACGGCTGAAGGTTGTACTGGATCAAAGTCGCTGCGGGTTTTGTAGAGAAGAGAGGTGAAAAAAGACCCAATTTTGAGTCATAGAAGAAATCTATTTTTACACAAAAATAGTTTTATGACTAAAAAATACATCAAATGACAGTTTTGGGTTAAAACAAGGCAATTTGAACTTTCAGGTGCATTGCTACATAGCTCAATCTCAAATACAGTTGGCACACGTGGTGTGGCAGTGACTAGGACACAACTATATTGCAGATCACACATCTGAAACGTGTTTTCTGGTCCGACTTTGAGGGACACGCAACAAAGTGTACCATGGAATTTTTTGACTCTGATGCAGGCATTTTAACATTTCCAAATGTACTAAGGATGGGTAGCTCAACGACAGACGATATTTAATCCTTGAGGTTCCTAGGCAGAGTTCGACTCGCGAGGCGCTGAACTGCCCAGGGTTTACCTGTTCTTAGCCAGAAACTGAATAAATTCTTTCCTTTGTGGTGCTTTGCCGCCTGTCTTTTGCATATTTTCCCCATAGATAATCCAGAAGTTGACCCCAACGTTCAACATGCCTAAAAACACAGAGTGGCCACCATAGTGTGCGCTGCAGGAGTTGACAAAAATATCCCACACCTTCCTGATTAGGGCAAACTCATCAGTTTCTTTCCGCTCTTCTCTGATATTAGAGTCATTAAATTATCTGCAGTTGGGGAGGAAGCAGAGCGCCCTTCACACATATCAGGTAAGATATATCTGGGTATTGAATACCAAGAAATGCAACCCTAATATATCACTAAAAATGGATATCTTATACCCGAATATTTCAGAGACGCTAACCATGGGTATGTAGTACCCGACATGCAAAACACCCTGTATAACTAACCATGGAGACACGGTGCCCAAAGCGCCTATATTCCTACAAAGAAGGGCGGAGAGAGCGAGACCACATATTCTTCCCCAAAACTGCGCTAATGAAAACTGAAGCTACAGACAGGAAGGGGTTGCCCTGTGCACAGCGTCTATGCAATGCACTACTGACGTCACTACCCTTGGGATAGCTCATACCCATGGTTAATGTTCTAGGGTTAAAGCGGTATCTAGTCTTTGCAGCTGTTTACAGTACAGTTCAGCAGTGAATGTTTGGTTGTTTTCAAGAAGCTCGTAGTGAATAATTCCTCTCATATCCCACCAAACACAAAAATTATTTTTTCGAATGGAGCCCTAGTTTTGGTGGTGATTGCGGTTTTGCATGTCGATCTAGCCATTGATTTAACGTTTAACATTGCTGTACATAATCCAATTTTCATCTCCGGTAACAAATTTATCCAGAAAAGGTTCTTGCAGTTGGCAGGAATGCAAAGATGCAAAGACATTCACCCGCTGCTGACGATAACAGCTGAGAGGTCATATTAACTCACTTCCCAAGTTTGTGTTTCTTCCCCAGCTTCTTGAAGTGACGTTGAGTTGTCATTGTACTCACATGAAGCTTAGAGCTCAATTGCCTCACGGGATACTGCAGGATTAGTTCAAACTTGTTAAAACATGAAAACTTACGGGGCTTTTAAGACCTAATAACTTGATATTTCTTCTGCTGTCATTTCGTAAATTTTCCTTCAAGTTTACAATCTCTCGTTAAGTTCAACTTTCGTTTGATTATTTAAAAAGATTGCTAAATTGCTATCAAGTGGATAATTTTCAGCGTCCTAGTGTTAGCGCTGTATTGATGCTGCTAAGTCATATTTGGGCGGCAAATGGCCATGCTTAGCAACTCTGAAATTCGCCAGTTGTTCTATCCAGACTCGAGTTCTTTGATTTTACATGAGTAGAGGATTCTTTCTCTTGCTACTGCCTCCGATATTTGGCTATTAATACGTGCATATCCCAAGCTTCAAATTTCATTTCAGTGACCAAGATGCAGATTTTCATGCGTTAGCCTGCGCCGGCGTTCTCTCATGTTTTTTCACTTTACCATCGTAGGATACAATTGACTTTCTGTCAATCAGAGTGACGCAATGGTTGCATTTCATGTACCACGAGTAGAATGAAAATCTGCTTTTTCAAATTATTATTTAATTTGAATTCTGAAAATTCGGGGGATATATTTACTAGCCGTGTAAGGAAATTATTGGTCAATAAAGACTTTGCGTTAGGGATAGTTTTCGATACTTTCTCTTGAAATAACACTTTTTTTGGTAGTATATTTGTACGACGTATTTATACGGAACTGAGTTCAGATTTTAGAATCAAAAGAAAGAACTTTAATGTATGCTGCTAATAGGGAAAGATTATGTTTGAATGAGCTTATTGCGTCTTTCATCGTTCTTATTTTAACCTCATTTCTGAATTTAGTTACGCTTTGGTTCATCTACTTCCAACTTGGGCATGAAGAGGTAGAGGACTGCTCTGTTAGTGAAAACTGGTGACATCTAATGTGAGTGTTCATTCTGTCGTACACAATGCAAATGCGGAGATTAATTCGCAATTCACGTTAATGTAAGAAGATCTTACAGCTCTCCATTAGTACGGAAATTACCAATAGCTAACGGTACAGTCCGTGACGATTGCTGTGCTACATTGATTTTACATGATCTCCTTCAAGTGTAGACTAAAATGCACCCCTTTAGGGGTATAAGATGTGCATTAGATTAGTTAGGTTTGTCTATCTTATGCTATCTCTCCCAGGGGACACTGTTTGATTACCGTAGCCTTAGATAGGCCTCCGGGGCTTCAATCTTTCATGCCCACGGTGAGAACAGTTTTCATCCATTCTCTGATTTTTTTTTCACCTGTTCTCTCTCTTTTTCAATAACTTGCTGTTTTTATGCGTAGTGCACCCTGTGTAGGACCACACCTTGTACATAGATTCCCCGTTTTCTGCAGTGTATACTAAATAGTACTTTTTCTTCGCTCATTTTGGATCGACTTACATGTGGCTAGGGTCTCGAACTCATACAATAACTAGAATGCACCCATTCGGATTCGCTTACGGATATACAGTTAATTTGTCACTAGATGCCATTTGAACATGAATATTTTGCTGTATGAAATTAGTTCGATTCTTTGCGCGGTAATGGTAATGCAATACGTTATGACGTATTGCGGTATTTTCACGGAAAATATCAAATTTCGAATTACTACTGCTCGACTCCATTAGCAACAACTTGAAACGCAAAACTCCGCACCTGGCATTACCACTTTGATGCTGAGGTGCTTTGATACTTGGCGAGGTGGTGAAGACGTTCGGATCGCAGTCGTTGGGGCTGTTGGCTGCGGCACCGTCAGGACAACCTCGTGAGTGTTATTGTTGCAGCCTCTGAGTTTTAAATATGCTGTAGGAGTTTAAGTCGATGAAAAGTAGTGAAAGGTGAGAGGAAACGAAAGCTTTTCTACTTGGATCTCGCCCAACTTGAGTGTCCAACCGAAAATACATAAACGCTCGTCTTTTAGTGGAAGGTAGGAAGCAATAAATATATGTACATCTTTAAATTGTTTACACTAGTTAGTTGATTTCACGTATTCTCCAATTATGTTGCAGATGTTTTGGTGAGCATTGTATGAAATCCTTTTCATTTCTCTGACTCCGGTGGACTCCTTTGTGCCAGAATTATTAGCGTAAGAAATATTATGAATTTGCATTGCAGTAAAACATTTTAGTTTCTCCGAGCTCGTTAATTGGCATACTGGTTGATAGCAACTCTTGTTTGCTGTGAGGTGTGAGGCGATGAGTGTGGTATAATGAGAAAATGACGCACGTGAGGTAGAATGAGAAAAATTGTAGATTATTTCGGCAGTGTGATAGGGGAGTGAATGCAACACTTGAACATTTTCTGCTGGAATGTAGTAAGTATGAGCAAGAGAGTGAGAGTTTCATGAGTGGGGTGTTTGAGCAGTACGGAGAGAATGAGCGGTATACCAGATGTGCGGAATATGATCGTGGTATGAGCTGTCTTGGTGGATTGGATCAGGAGTGTAATGCAATTATCATTGATGCTATGAAAATTTTTCTTGTACGTGCATTGAGTAAAAGATAGTGACTGGAATGAGTTAACCATGTAGAGTGGGTTGTAGTGACCCACTATGTCTGAGGGTTTTTTTTTGACGAACTGGTTATCCCAGTGATGCCATCCAATGGTGGCTGGTGACAAGCATTGGTGGATCCTGAGTAGTTTATTGGACAAGTCTGGAATACAGGCGCTGAATTCTTTGTGTGAAAATTGTAAGTACTGTCGAGGGAATTCTAGGCCATTATAAAGGTCCCGTCACTGTCGGCCCTCACTTTCAGGTTCACGTATGAGTGAAAATATAGTTCCGAAAATCGACCTCAAAGTCTTAGACGCAGAAATATTCAAATCCACCCTTTTTATTTTCAAAATTAATTCCTGATGTCGCAAGTACAGGTACTATGCGTTGTTTTTCTTTCTTTCCTTTTTCAACTTGTATTTACATGCATTATCAAACCTTGATTACGCAACAAAGGGTATGCATTTTTCTAACTTTTCTCTCAATCATTTGTCTCGACTATTGGCATGGGCATTACGATACTCATGGGTGTAAATCAACTAAGGATCTTTAAGTTAAGACATTTTAAAAACCAATAATGATTTTTGTATGAACTGTTTTTCTTTTCTTTCTTTATATGCTTCCCACTTCATGAATTAAACTCCACCGTTCATACAGGGATTCCATGCAAATACGTAGTGAATAATCATGTATTTTAAGCTGAAAATTCTGAAAGAAATTTTGAATGATAGTAGAAAAAAATTGTCGTTTAGAAACTTTTAGACTTAACTCTTAACTGATTTCATTTTGCTTCGGATATCTTTAGATCAAGAATTTTTGTAGAACTTTTTACTTGATATAAAGTTTCAAATTCGCCACAGTCTGGTTGGGATCGCATCAGCTGTCGAGTGTACTCGCATTGCTTTCCAATGCTTAATTTTCGAAGCCGTTGACTTTTTGAGAAGTTTTGCATTACTTTAGCTTCTGATATAACCTATTCAAAACCGAGAAAAATGAGTGGTGAATGTTTAATCGTGGTTCTCTGGTTCATAGTAAATGTTGCTTCAGTAAATCCTAATATTCCAGCTTATTTTCTAACATAAAAAACAGGTGTAAGGAAGTAATTTTTAATTTTTAACATAAAAAATATCCGCATGCGTAATTTTTGCCTCCATTAAATCTCGCAAAAGGTTTATTTATCTGTACCACAGGTCTTACAATTTTATGCACACCGTATTCAGCCATAATGCGGTTAAGCAGAAAATTTGTATATCTTAAACCATGATTTCAAATTTATCGGGAGTGTAATGAAGAAGAAATTTCATGTCCCTCGAACATTGTTTCCTGTTCATAAAAGAGTTCGTGGATATTTGCAGCCCGAAGTATTTCAGCATTAGTGCATTACCCAGTTCGAGCAGACGTACATGAGTGAGAGAAGCCGAGTTGGACAGATCAGTATCACGTACTCTATCCAGACCGCATCACGTGATTGTGGTCGAAGTTTTGTACTGTGGCCTGCGAAATTCAAGTTACCAGATGAGGAATCCGAATGGTAACTTTAATAGAAGTCGCTCCCACGGATGCTCGAGAACTGCTGCGTGGCTCGAACTGTGTTCATTTGAATTGGGCTGCATTCCAATTCTCTAATCGATATTTAAGCCAACGATCATAATTATTAGATAGATTTGTCAAGAGTCACCTCATTTCCTAAATAACAGGCCAGTAAATGTTTCCCACAAAACACCTGTGGAAACCGTTTCTTTCTTATTGCAGCCAGCAGTGAGCAGTGTTCATGCTCATTCTTAGTGTATAATAAATACTTAGAGGTTAATTTCCGACTGTGATTGGAAATGTGACCTTGATTCACCATCCGAAGTCACATCTTTGTGAAATAATTTTGGAAGTCTATTCAAGATAACTTTCCATATCATTTAAAAATGAAGGACTGCAGAACTATTCCACATGAATCTAAACCAGAACATTTTGGTAGATAGCTTTCTGCTGAGTGCTCCTCACTGCATTTTTTTGAAGTCTCAGCACTTTGTGGACTGAGCGTCGATGTTAAACTTCTGATTTTAACAGTTTTACTTGCATGAATTTTATACATTGATGAGACCATCAGCTTAAAACATAGGATGAATATGAGGATCATTCACAAATTTTAACCGTGAAATCAAATAAAAATATGAAAAACTATTTACTAAAGCGTCGTTCACATTGGCACTCTTTTCGACACTCAGAGTGTCAGTGCGACGGGCACACACATTGTTGCCGAGCTTGTAGGCGGGCAGAGTGAGGCTCACTTCGATATTCTCCCTTGCCATTCTTTTCAACACTCTGTCCGTCACTCACTCGAGCTTCAGTCGGTGAATTGATGTAGGAGGGGGAGGTTGTATGCGCCGTAGCCTGCAACATGTCATCAGAATACGTTTGGGGACATCCTGGTGTTCAGAGACTGATAAATCTCTACTGCAACCATGAATGTTTGTTGCGAACCTCCAGTAAAACATGTTAAAACCGGAACTTTAAAGAAAAAGCTTATTGACGAGATTTGCTTGTGCGCGGAATGCAACACTATTCAACATCGAGTCTGAAAGGCAACTAAGCCTTCTCCTGCCCGGCGGCAGTACCCGCCTGGAGTGCCCTGCACTGCGTTCTTCTAGTGTGAACACTCGCCACTCTTTTGCAACGTGCACTTGCCCCGTGACCCAAGGATGTAAGTGTCGAAAAGACTGTCAATGTAAACGCAACATTAACAATCTTCATTCACTACGCTGCCACTCAGTATTCTAGCTTTCGATTCGCATCTACTTTAGGTCTGGTACTGAACCGACCGCGAAGGGGCGAAATCAAGTTAGCTCCAATCTATCGTGGATTTCTCTGGAATGGAGCTAACTATGTGTTGGAAAATCATTGGAAACATACAGTGATACTTTTTCTGTCAAATGCAGGTATACAATAATTATTCAATAAATATTTATAGTTTCTACAATTATTTTTGTTTGGGCTGCAAAAAACTTAGAATAGCTTTTTTGGTTCATACCATGACTCGCGCCCTGTTATGAAACAAATTAGGCAAACGTACCGTTGTTCTCAAGCATTTTCTCACAATATTAGCGAGAAAGGTGGTCTTTATTTCATCACTGGGGCATAAATATTATCAGAGGTAAGGCTACTTCACACAATTTTTCTTTTGAAATCAATTTCCCACAACACAAAATCGTCCTTACAACATGTCTAGCACAGTGCGACAAACAAACAAAAATGTGTCCAAAATTTGACATTTTGATGAGAAAGCAGGCTTATCTATAATTTAATCTTTCCAAATGTTGCACAGCTCTTTGTGACGGCTATGATTCTTTTATTAATAGAAAATTAATCAGGAAACGCTCAATTTACGAGCCTAGAAAGTTTATGTTACGATCCATATATCTCCGCACATCATTTATGTAATTTTTCATCACTAACACGCTATATCACAGTGCTTCTGATGGAAATTATGAAAGAAATGTATTTTTCGCTTTTAGATTCCGTTTAAAACCTCTGTCATCTCAGGACCACTGTGTGACGTAAATGCCACTTTCCCATGTTTAGAAGCAGGCCTTGAGATACAGCAAGCATCGTTTGAAGCAACACAACTCCAGGCCTGATCCTAGACCTGATACCATAGCAATGACGTCATACTATTAGTCATAACAAGGTGCCAGTTTTCGAAGGATTTAATGCAAGTAATGAGTTGCTTCGTATAACTTCTATTGGAAATTTTGTGATAGTGGTGTGTGAACTAGCAAAAATTCCAAATAACGTATGAAAAGATGTGAAGAATCCTTGTAAATTAACCTATTGGCCTTATTTATTGCGTACTTTCTGATCTGCAAGTATGTTTAATGACGGAAGCACAATTTTCATTTTCCGTGTTTGTTTGTTTACGTGTTTCTGCCAAAATTTTGAAGATATTTGCGACTCGTAAGTGATATCTGGCTTACACTGTATCTCTATTTTATCCCATGTACCCATGTCCGTACAATGTTGCAGAGAATACCGAGAGGATGTGGAACCCGAGATGTTTTTTGTTGTTGTTTCTCGACTGTAACTTGAGTTTTTATAAAATTTCTGTTAGAAAATTAAAAACTAGTTCATTTTTACGTTTTTAGAAGTCTTTTTTCCTTTACGTATTTTTTCTTCATGTAATTTCTTACGATTACACTGTCATTTTCTACATAGCAAGAGCAAGATTGTTTTTATGTATTTTATTATTTTTTCTTATATTCATTTTCAATACGTATATATATGTGAATATGTGTGTATGAGTGTGTGTACGTATGCATACATGTATATCTATGTGTGTATGTCTGTGTCTACACATATATATATGTTCATATATGTACACACATTTACAAATATGTGTTCATAGATGTACACACACATATACACATATATGTTTCTATTTCTTTTTTTTTCGCGTAAAAACAAAACTTTAAGATCCATTACATTTTACTTAATGCTCTGTATTAGCAAATCTCATGCGTGTGCGCGGTAGGCACATTTAGTCTACGCCCATTTTGGTCTAGGCATGTTGAGGTCGGTGAGTGCACGAGGCGTTCCACTCGCTGTCAATGCATGGAAGTGTATGCACGGAAGGGGCTAATAATTCGGTGAGGTTTTAATATTTTCTCTTAGTCTTTCATAAACTATTTTATACCGTTCAATAATCCCTAAATTGATTTCGTGTACATGATAGATTTTAATATTTTCGTTGAATGTGTGTATTTAGTTTATTATTAGCATAATATGTGAAGTTGGCGAAATTCAAGTGCAATTAATAGTGTTTTTACTTTGAGATCTTAAAAGTTTGTATTATATTGTTACAGAAACCGTTTGGATAGGCCTGCACGTTTTCGAAAACTCTTTACGCACCCAAAGAACCACGAAATTCTTTACACTCTGCGACCAGCTGACACCGAACCATACTTCAGAAATAAATATATTCATTGCACATGCTTAATGGTTTAAAAATAGATCTATCACTACCCCAGAGGGCGCATCTGCGAATAGAAAAACTAAAAAATATAAACAGACAAATTAAATAAATGCGGCGTCATATGAGCAGCTTGAGCACATGACTCGAGACAAAATTATCTTTCTTTCCGTACGTTGAACAAGCCATGAATTTCATTTTGCGTGTACGTTTGTTTACGCGTCTCTAGATGTAAGTGTTGTGTTGCTTTACAATAATAAAGAGATGACGATTAAGATATGTAACTATTTTGGTGCTTTATCGAACACGAGTTTCGAGATAATTTTATCATCACAGCGCAACTTTCGCGCTCCGCATTTTAATAACTGATATTAAGATAATAAAATTCCACGCTAGAACATTTGTCAAAAAGCGAATGCACTCAGGGTCTGCAAATAGTAGTACAATTTTTAAAGGCATGAGAGCTTTGACGGTGTATGACGGGATAGGTATTATTCTGATAGATTAGGTTTGCTAGGTTAGGAAAGGTTAGTATAGATTGGGTAGGTAGATATTAGATTATTTATTTTGTTAGGTTGGGATAAGCATCGGTTTGTTAGGATATGTCATGATAGGTTAGGATATGTCATGATAGGTTAGGATATTATAGAATAAAATTAGGTTCGGTTATTTTATCTCAGAAATTGACCGGGAATTCATTCTCCATTTAAAACGGCATTTTAGGCGTTACTGGTACCCTTGCTCCGGCAAAAAAGGTTTCATAAATAATTCCATCATGGGTGGAATATTTCCAAGTGAAGAATAGAAATGAAAGCATTGCAAATAAGTGGTGAAATGTTACAAACAAATTTCCTAAAAAAGAAATTATATCAGTTTCAAGGTAACGACGATAAAAATTTTCAAACGGAACCACTCCTAGCATTAACTAGCTGTTATTGGATTTACATACAGTATTATCGACTACATAATTATGAAATTCAAAATTGCATAAAAGACATTGATCGATCAATTGTTTGGTTTAGTTTTTGTTAACGAAAGAACACTGATATTTGTCCTGCAACGGAAAGTCAGAGAGTTTGTCATTCGCTGTAGTAACAACTTCTTTATTTATAATAATCAACATTGATTCATAAGTTTGTTTCCTTACATTATTTCTACAAATGGTATAGAATTGAGCAACAAAATTCGTAAAGTCTCTTATCGCATTCACTTGCTTTTTTGAGGGATATATATAATAAATGACGCTGTTTTTCTATGAAGTCGAAGAAAAACTTACAAATCTCGCAGCTTCGCACTTTGCGTACACTTTTACTGTCACATCTCTTCTAGACAACATGTTTCGTTAGCCAGTGGCATCCTGTCACACGGGATGAACTTCAAAACGGAAGACGGACATAAGTTAACAGTTTTTATGCTTTGCTCTAACGTGGTGGATTCCTCGCAGCCATAAAATGTTTTAAGAATATAAAATTCTATGCTAAGGGAAACGTGGGCATGTCGGTGGGATAAAAAAATACAAGTCAGAGTGGTGACTTTCTAGGGTTCTATCTAGATTTTTAGAGAGGTCAAAAATTGAGTTGCAGAATCGAATGACTGTGAATGAAAAGTTAGGAATAAGCAGAATGTAACGTTTTAATTCTACTTAATAGTTTCTATTTTTCTTCGTAAAACAACATCCACGTTAATCTTAATACGAAGGAATGAATGAAGAACCTACTTCTGTAGGTCTTGTAGGAATCAATATTAAAAAGAAGGGATGATAAGAGTGGGTGTTTTCAGAAGTCGTCGCAGGAACGTCAGCTCGTCTAATTCTAAACTGTTTTGCGAAGAACTTTGCAAGAAAAGCAAAGTTCAATATGAAATCGTCTTCAACCGTTCTTCAGTAAGGCTAAATTAAATAGTAGCTAAGTTAAAGAACTCTCCTTTCTGTCGGAAAACTCTGAGCGCGGTGCCGGAAGCCGAGTTGCGTGAGCAAGAGCAGCTGCCGAGACGGGCAGCGTGGGGTAGTGCATCCCCGCACGCCAGCTGCACTCTCAGCCGCGCTGCAGTCATAACCATAACAATAAAAATTAGCCAAATTGCATGACCGAAACGAAGGCATGTCTAAATGCGATAAATGAGCATTGTTTGTGAGACAAACAGAGCTTTATCGGTCAGCGGGTGGGGTCGTTGTTGAGCGGCTAATGATCATGGGAGAAAATAGCCAGTATGTTTACTGGCACCAGCCTCTCGTCAACCGGCATAGCTGGAGGGGAAATGACCTTAATTTGGGTCATCTACGTCTTTTCCCACCGTTACGTTGGTTCAAGTATGATCGCAAGTTGCAAATTAAAAAATAAATTAGTTACTCAGTTTAACGTCAGGTAGCTGTAACTGTTGACGTGCAGTAATAATTGTATGGTAGTGGAGCATTGTGCTTTATTTGTCTTAGCAGCATCCGGGCATTTTGGGCCAGGTCTGTCATTACTCTTTATTTCCTCCTCTGAATTTGAATAACGAATTTTGGTAGTCCTTCATTTTAAAATTAGTAGCTATAAGTTTGGTCCATGTGCGTTAGTGAAGAAACAATGGAGAGCTTTGTACGAGTAAGAAATGAACTTGAAACTATATGAATGTTACTAACATTAGTTAAAGCGGCTGAACCAAAAAAAAGTTCCGTAAAGCTTTGGTTATCCGATATTGAAATTATGGGAATTCAGAGCATGTTTCTCTGACAACAGTTCTGAGTGGTCATAAAATTTCCGATGCAGTACAATGTCACTGATACAGAAGATTCATTACCGGTTCTCTCGCAATGCACGAGGTCATGAGGCCCGGTGTGCAGGCAGCCTCGCGTGTCAGCGCTGCAACATCCAGCAGCAATACAGCACAGGAATGCAGGCACCAGCAAAGGTATGCTGTGAGAGGGTCACCTCTGAGTTGTGTTGAAGCTTCGCTGCTGCTTGGGAACGCTCTCACGCCCCGCATTGTGGGCTGCATTGCTGTGCATCATTAGCACCTGATGAGCATCATTGCTTCACAAGCCTGTCAGCAGCTGCAGCTCGGGAAGGGCAGTGGTACGCAGTTTCCCTGACCACACAGCCAGTCACTCCCTGCAAACACATTCGACTGAATTTTTCACGAGTTCTTGCTATACTCTAGTTTTCAGTCTTTCTTAAAACATTGGATAGAGAAGAACTACAAATTTTACATTCTTTTTTTTTTACTTTTTTTCGTTAACCATGAACTTGATTCGTACTTTGGAATAACGAGATGAGTTTCATCAAACTGTTTATTGCTGCAACTTTTATTGAATAAGTCACACGTGTTTTGACGACATATGTTCAATAGGACTAACAATTTTGATTTTCTCATCAGTTTTCCACCCTTTTTGTGAATGAAACTGGGTTTCATTGCGTAGATTTCTTTGCCATGTAATTGCATCTGCATTGGTTCATGATAAAAGCTCTGTATAACAGTATTATAATTTTCAATTTGCAATTTCTATCCCAGCTCTGATGATGGCATGCAGGAATACCACTAAATATTCCAGTCTATCAGTGGAGTCATATTATCATTGCAGATTACTGAAGAAAACCTGTAAAATTCGAAAAATTCTATTCTGAGAGAAATGACGGTGCCCCTTTATACATAGGAGGCTACCATGTCAACTAATAACATTGATGCCGTTATTTAATTAAAATCAGACTTATGTTCACGTCTCATCACTGGTATTTATTTCACTCATAACGTTACGTGAGTATACTTTATTCATAGCGTTGCATATNGTTTCTTTGACTCTTAGCGTTACGTGGGCATATTTTATTCTTAAAGTTATATGTTTTAGCTTCAGTCATATAGCGTTACAAGAATTTGCTTTACTCATACCATGACAATGCATATGTTTGTTCCACTCATAACGTTACGTGAGTTTGTTTCATTCATAGCATTACATTCGCTTGTTTCACTCATATCGTGAGGTTTTAAGGCTGCTCAAATATTTTGTACATAATCCAGAGTTAAGTTGGGAATCATTGTGCAGTGGATAAGAATGCACTATCCATTTTGTGCAAGACAAGTGCGCAAGGAGGTCTGCACTCAACAAGGTTTACTCACTCATAACCTGTACCGAAATTTATACTCTGCAAGTTGTGTCAACCAAATACGCACTTTTCAGTGTACTTTCTGCAAAGTGTACACCCTACGAAGAGTACACTCTACAAAGTGTGTCCTCTAGAAGGACTTTGCTCAACATAATGGAAAACATCGCTTGACATCCCGATCAAATTTTCATTTTTGAATCTTTTCGGCTGAGTAGAATTTGAACTTCAATTTCAGTTCGTTATAATTTATGTCCAATGCAGCAAAATTTTGTTCATGCTTTTAGGTTTGCGCACTCTAATGCTTCCCAGTGATTTTTTTCCGACAAAATATTCCTCCATTTATACTCGTTCCGTCCGTTTGCCAGGTGAAGGCTAGTTGCTAAATTATTTTTTTCATTTATTTTGTTAACGCACAGTTTCAGAGTTCATATTTTACACAAGCTCTTTTTCCTGAAATTGGGCCAACTGTCTGTTAAGTGATATTGTTTTCAATAGATCTTGATACATTTATCTGGATGCACAAGCGGTGTTCTTTATTTTCTCACTGCCTTTAGGACAATGGCCCCTTCCGATCAAATGTCTTCCTTGGTGAAAGATTGATGAAAATGTGCAAAGCATAACCAAACGTCAAGTTATTTCTAGTATGTCGCTCTTGAAGTAACTAGCACACAAAATAAGTATTATTACCGCGGTTAAGGGAATATTTGCCAATTGATTCTTTAGACTTTTGGTAGACTGTCCTGGTCTTCGAACGTGCATTGTTTCTTATTAAGAGTGATAGAATATCGTAAATTCATAGTGGTACATGACGGTGTAAAGACTAATGTTAATGGAAGAGTGTCAAATATAAGTTCAGTGAATTATGATAGAAACCGACTCCGATGGAAGAGTATTGATTCAGAGAGGAGTGCTATACTATTGAGAGAGCACTGCTGAGTAGGAGCAGAAAAATGAACTCGAGAACAAATAGAGCCCTGGAGACATACGAGTAAACGTAAAACTTATATTTTGAACTCGATATTCCAATTACCGCTTGCAACTCTTTGTCCTGTAATGCGTGGGCAGTTCATTTCTGTTAAGACTTTCCCCGTCTTAAGTTCGCTTGAAGGATTCTAGCCTCAGTAAGGTTAATAAATTACAAAAAACAGGAAACCAAATATTAAGGTAAGTCAGCTTTACAAAACACTTTTAGTCCATGGTAACCAATTTAACACGCAAATTTAGACTTATGAGGTCCATGCAACGAACGCAAGAAATAATTACAGTTCACGAGAACAATTAACACTAAATTGGGTCGTACGGGCACAGTAACAGGTAAGGGTAAGGAGGAGTCGTGCGAGAGTAACGATACCTAGAACACAAGCGATAAATTTATGAACAATGGAGAGATTACTGAACACAATCTCGATACAAATTAAACTTTAACGCACACTTCATACACTGATCATTATATCAATACAAGCCAAACTTTGATCCGTCAAAATAGAGAAATAATCACATAAAGTAATGCTTACCAGCAGCATGGTCGTCACAGACACAAAGGAACAACAGAGTGAATGTCACACGGCGCTCGTCCATAAACTAAAGTGACTATAGACAAAGGGATTTACCTTCAAGTGTCAAAGGTATTTTGATACACGTTATTCTCGCTAACAAATCCTAACAATTCATAAATTTTCTAAATTGCAAATAATTTAAGATTGCTGTAGAATTAAATATGCCCTACTTTTTGATAGAATTCAAAAGAGTTCACAGCTCAACAGAAATTAGTTGCCAACGGAACAATTAAATCTTTTTTGCAATACTTCACAATAGAAGATTAAAGATATTTGCAAGATTCGAATGTTTTTTGAAAACAAGCCTTCGCATAAGATGGCCTACCCTTTACAATTAACAAAGGATTGACGTTTTAATAGAAACCAAGTACCACCTCTCTATACGCGTAACTGACGAATTCGTCGCACAGAATATGAAGGCTTGAGCGCAGGTATTTAAAGGCTCAGAGCAGCAAACGAGTGTGACGAGTCCGTCACTTGTTGCCAGAAGCAACACAGACAGGAGGCGTGCGTGTTAGGTGCAACACAGGAGGCGTGTGGGTTGCCAGGCGCAACACAGGAGGCGTGCGGGTTAGATGCAACACAGGAGGCGTGTGGGTTGCCAGGTGCAACACAG
>JACJUY010006430.1:4356-14756 GCA_014220935.1 Platorchestia sp. MABIK | reverse complement strand
CCTCATGTGATCTGTTGTCTTTCCTTACATCACATTTCCTCATGTCATCTGTTGTCTTTCCTTACATCACATTTCCTCATGTGATCTGTTGTCTTTCCTTACATCACATTTCCTCATGTGATCTGTTGTCTTTCCTTATATCACATTTCCTCATGTGATCTGTTGTCTTTCCTTACATCACATTTCCTCATGTGATCTGTTGTCTTTCCTTATATCACATTTCCTCATGTGATCTGTTGTCTTTCCTTACATCACATTTCCTCATGTCATCTGTTGTCTTTCCTTACATCACATTTCCTCATGTGATCTGTTGTCTTTCCTTACATCACTTTTCGTGAGCGTCATTGTCTCACCGTGCGTGCGTACATACAAACGCACGCAAACGATGAGAATGTACTCGGATTACGAGAAATTCTTCGATTAGAAGCAGATGCCTACAGTTTTTCAGATCCGATCGACGAAAATTACAATGAATTCCACATAATTGCGAGCCGTGACATACCTCTTCCAAAATTTGGCGAGTGCGATTGATTTGATGGGGCAAAATTAGATTTATAAAGGTAATCAGTTGAAGTCGCGTCTATGAATGCCTGACTGTCCACACAGGCGATGATTGTATGTCTCACACCACTGAAGTAATTTCTTTATAATTAAAATTTCGCACAAACATTTACAATCACACAACTTCTAATAGTGCAAATAATGAATGTCTCCGTGTGTTTGTTAATGCCATTTATTTCTGTTTTTATCTAAGTTAATTTGCTTTAACCGAAAACCAAATTTGAAAAACACAGAATTCCTTGCACCTTTCATTCAATGCCTCGACACAATGGCACATTTTGTCTCACAATAGCTTGAATTCCATTGCACAACTGAGGGCGTAAAATTTGGTAGAAAAATTAGACTTTCAATCCACGAATTAAGAGTTTAATCCATTGATATTACTCAGAGATGTTTAATTTCATAGGTTGACAGTCATGAACAAGACCTGAAAATGTAACACTTATGGCTTCGGTTTTATTGTCGCTTTTTGAATGCGCACATTTAGTTTTCTTATGGAAATGAGCTCATCTGTCAGCGAGGCATCTCCGTCGGCAGTGAAGTGCGGCAGGAATGCTGAAGCCTCCTGATCAGCTTCAATTGAACGTTCATTCTCTGCCGAAAAGACCATCGTTTTCTGACATTTTCTGGTCGATTTCAATCCCCTAATTAGGGATGACAAGGTGGCAACACCTCAGTGCCTTCAGCTTTTGTCTGCCTACAAAAGAGAAGGGCACTTGACGACTTTTTTATCCGTCCGTTCTTTTCAGGAATGCTGGCAGGAGTGTTTGGTGGCGGACGCTGGTCAAAGGAAATCGGTCGCAATCCGTTAAATGCGAGTTTTACGGAGTTTCACACGCGTTCGACGCTTGAGTCTGCACGAAAAGAGAGTGGGTCTTCAAATTCTTTCGCACTGCTATCGGACTTACCCTAATATTAAAGAACGAATAATCAAAACTTTACGGGTATGATTTCATAAACTTACCAATGTCAGGGATGACAATTTTTAGACCCTAAACGGACACGCTGGTGAAATAATCTATCGTTATAGTTTCCGGTAGTAAAAAAGGAGAGAGTCTGTAATGTAAAAGTGAATCATTATTTATGCTGGTCGGTGTCAGAATCTCGTTTGCTCTAAGATACATGCGTAGCTCGAACTACAAGTACTAGATATGTAGTATCTTTCTTTATCTGTAGTTCTATATACTTGCAGCCACTCACATACATGTTTCAGAAATTAATTTAGCATTTCTCCTTCAGTCCCACACTTTCTGAAAAATTTCCGTTCTAACAGAAGTGATGCATATTCATGACGAGGCGCAGAGAAATGCACCGCTGCTGCTGGTGCACTGCCACCACGGTATACGAGTACATACCGTGACTGCCACTCGGCAGCTTGTCAGCAGCCCGCACCTCGCATCCCTGCGTGGCCGATGAACCTCGTCTCCGTCTTCTTGAATGGACGTAGATTTTTTTCAGCTTCCTCGTTACAATTTTTCGTCTGAAAAGAAAGAGGTGATTTTTTTCCACTGCTCGGTTGGAAAGAGAATTTGGCACGACGCTGTCTCACGACATTTGAGGACAACCAAGTTTTCAATAGCACTTCTGTAATGAATTCGCTACTTCTCGAATTTACTATTTTTGTGTTTCACAACGGAGGTTCCTCAATACTAAATTCTGCATATCATTTTTAAATCATTTATTATCGTAACTGGGGGTATTAGGTGGATATTTGGAATTTTTCTTATCTGCATCAATCCTGCGTTGAAATGAAAAAATACAAAACATGCAATACTAAAAGGCTTTTCACAAAAGTGAAGAGACTTTACCTTCTTACCTAACATCGACCATTAAATTTATTAGAAAAATAATTCTTGGTATTTAATAGTTTCAACAGTTCTCAATACGTCAAACTTGCTATTATCTGTCAATTTTCTGTAATCAGATGCAGTCCATAAGGTATCTATTCTAATTCTAGCAAATTTTATTTTTAGAATGCCTTCTACATGCGGCAGTACAGCTTCTTAACCTCGCTGACTGCTCCCCAAGAATGTTTCAAACGGCTGAATTATTTAAAAGTATGTCCCAACCTGCCCGAGACCAACATAAACCCTCCTAAGCGGACGACTGTAAAGCCTTCCAACTCGTCGGATAAGCGCGCATTCTTGCAGCATGATGGTGTCATTAGCAGCGGCTCTGTAGGCCCCAACGCATATCTTGATAACCGATGCTTACTTGTGAGATGCACAGCTTCACAGTAGGCTCAGCAACATGCCCAGCTCTGCTCGCGACCCCTGTGGTAAAGTAGGTAACTCATTTCTTTTGCGACTTGCGTGATACCAGCAGGGCTGAAAACTGCCTCGTAGATTTTGTGTTCCTGAATATATCAAGAGGAATGTAGACCTGCATAAATATTAAAGTAGAACACATCACTTACACAATACAATTTAGATACGATGTATGTAAGAATGTTTCTCAATGTATGCTTGCGATAGATGCTATTCGTAGTTGTTTGCTCTACTGTGCTCAGGGTTTAAAATATCTTTTTTATGGAAGGAAAACGTCATCAGCTGATTAAAACACACGCGTCTAACTCAAATCAAATCGATGGCTTGTGCCGTCGTTATAATCTTTTAGGGTTAGATTATAGGAAAAAGAACAAAAACGAAGAGAGTATAACGCATAGGTAAAATAAAACCGGAACTCGGCCCACCGTATAAACTTGGTATCAGAGTGAGCAAATGAAATAGCAGTGTTTCTAATTTTCAAAATTTTAAATTGTGATAGTTCCATGGCAGACAGGCAAAGTGTGCGACTGAGCTGCGTTTAGAATTTTCCAAAATATAAAGTAAGATTGTAAATTTGCCGTGGTTTACAATATGGTTTAAGAAGCCCGGAAAAACAAACGATTACCATGAAGGATGATCGTACAGAGTGTAAGGGTAAACATGCAATAATGCATTTTTACTCAGTAGTTTTTGCAGGTTTAACAGAAAAAGGACCGTAGGGTTACTCACAATGATTAAACAACTAAACGAAAACATAAAAAGTTCAATATTCGTGTTTTGTACGCACTGGTAGAAAAAAGCTTTGAACAGAAAATGTTTGCAAGCAAGGCATTTGCTGCGAAGACAGAATTTACTGTAACTAAATAAAAACAGTTTATTATACCAAAAATGTTTGGGCATTTAGTCCATTGTGAAATGAAGCTGAGCTTTTAGTTGCGAGGAAATGTTGCGTCGTAGAAAATTGAATACTATTTTAAGGTCAACTATATATTAACACGCTAGCACCGAGTCACCTCTTCTTGCGTGTCAGGCTCTCAATAATTACAAAGGTAAAAATCACGTCTTGAATGATTTCATTAGAGAAAATTTAATCCGGTTGAGAAAATTTACATCTTTTCGATGAAAATTAGCTTGGCTGCCTTGGGTAGTTTCTTCAATTTATTTTCCCCAAAACACGGATTACACAGTTCAATTTTCAGCTGGTTGTTTTGTATATTTATGTCTGGATTCTTGAGCATTTTACGGAGCTGTAGCTTTACTGTTTGTATCACAAGTTCTGCCAAGTTGTTCGTGGTTACAGGACAAATTGTCGTTCGGCAAATAAAAAATTCATGGCTATGTTAAGATTCGGCGGGGCGATAGGTCAGCTCAGGATTAGTTGCGAGATTACGGTGGGTGAAGTTAGGTTTTGTTTTGGTAGATTAGGTTAGGACAGGTTAGGTAAGAGAAGGTGAGGTTATTCTAAGATCGGGTGTGATGGGGTAATTAAGGCTCTTTTGACTTAGCAATGTACCAGTCAATTTTTTCATGGGCCCATGGATTTCGGTTAGGATGTGTTAGGCGAAGTTAGGCTCGCTTAAAAAAGGGTTAGATTAGCTTAGGATTGATTGAGATAGATTTGGCTAAATAAAGTTAGGTAAAGTTATGATGGGTTGGGTTAAGATTGAATATGAGGGTGGGTTCGGTTGAGAAAGAGTCGGTTACTCTATCCAAGAGACCAAGACGAAAAAATTACAGTGAATTTTGCCTAATTTTTATGACAGGGAATTTTTCCACAGCTCGAGCAAGTTTTTATTTACATGCCTATACCACTTTTCACATTCATTCATTGTACCATTTCTATATGCCTTTCTGTGTTTCTTATTATCATTTACTGTTTACTACTTATAATGATGTCATTAAGGGTTTCATAATTTACTGACTTTGATTACTCTCAGTTTCCTAATAACTATTGCACCAATTTTAAAAACTCTCATTTCTGCGAAAGAGAAGTTCGAAGCCGAAACATCTTGTTTTACGTTCGAGTTAGAACTTTTGAGAGAAACAACCTCAATATTTTTCTCCTATTAATTTAAGAGGAGGTCCTACATAGTTATAATAGTTGCTGCACAGCTTATAACGAAAATTAAAGTAATGAAAATTCATGTTGATTCGAAAAAAAATATCCAAAGGCCACCCAGCGACCTATCCAATGGACAAATACACAAATGTAAAATTGTCTGAAAAGTGTGTACCAGATACGTGATCGATAACTTCTATCACATGTAGAAATAAAAATTAATAAGCCCGAGATCGTGAATTCCCTCCCATAACGAGAACGTCCTCCACAACGTGTGCATAGAAGTAATGGAACTCGAAATTTTCGTGGTGCCAAAAGGCCGTGCGCACAATGGCGGGGATCAGAGAGCTTTGCACCCTCCCAGGCACAATAAAGCGCGCTCGTAACAAAGCTCTGAATAACTGTCGCCACACTGCAGGCTGAGCGTTCAGTAAACACTCGTAAAGAGCGAAGTAAATATGCTTCGCAACGCTTATTCACATCAGCAGCGTTCAAACATAAATTTCTTCAATGGTGTAATAAAATATTGAAGCAGTTATTTACAGACTGTATTGATGCTCTTAGTGTTTATAGATTCAAGTATTAGTCGCCAATGCTTCCAGTCAGTGCACTGCAATTTAAAATACTTACATAACTATACGATGTATTTGTGGTTCATTTATGCCATCTTATTTCCAAATTGAATTTATTATTGAAATTCAAATGCAAAGAAAGACTTGACTTCTCATATTTCGTGCGACAGAAACGCAAATTCTTATGATGAGGCAATTCAGCTCAAAAGTACACTTGGACGAAACTAAATAGCCGTCTAACCGAAAAAGTGAAAATTCTGGTCTCGTCTTACCTCTATCCTTTTAGTATGTCACTAAATTTTTAATTAAAATATTCTAGTCTTTCCTTTTCTGAATGCAAATCCGATGCAAGACACAGGGAGTAGAAATTTAAAATTATTCGTGTCAATTTCATAAACAGCGCCAATGAATTTTACAAAACTTGAGATCCAATACAGTATTATAGTAGTTAGTTGAGGAATCCTTGGCCACAACGACGGCTATGCCAGGAGAGCGAAGAGATGGGTCATTTTAGTCTGGACCATAAGAAACTAGGGAATCTATGCACAAGGTGTGTCCCCGCACAGAATGCACTGGGCAATGAAACAGCGAGTCTGGAAGGAAGACGATGAGAAAACACAGAAGAATTAAACAGCGAAGAAGGCGTGAAAACTGAAAGAAGCAAAGTGGGTTTGAAAGATAAAAATCTCGGAGGCCTACCTAAAGCTGAAGTAATCTAACAGCATTTCCTTGAGGGCGCTGGCCCCCATAGCACAGGATAGACAAATTTAACTAACCTATAAGCCTATTGCCTATTCTATGCCCCCTGAGGGATGTCACGCATATGGAGAGGAACGGATGCAAAAGAGTCGAATGAATCCACAGAAATCTAAACGGCATACAAAAATACTTTGAGTAACCAAGAGAACACAGATCAATGCTCTCCCGAGTCGCATTTCAGGGAAGCGTATAAGCGAAGTTGGACCGCAGGCGACAATGAGCCTCGGAGAGCGCAGGGCGTGAGAACGCTGAATCTACTGGCGTCGGTTTAAAGCTCAAAAAAAAAAAAAAAAGGGGCCAACAGGTGCCCGATAGGCTCAATTTTGTTCCTCACATTACTCCTTTGAAAGAGGAAATCTCATCCCGAACGTGTTGAAAGAAAAGCCTGTGTAGCGCGGCAGGCAGGATATAACGGCTGGGAAAACTTACGGCCATGATTTGGCATTTACTCCATGCATCGAAGAAATATTCATACACAAGATCAGAGATGGGCGTTGTGAATTTGATCACATATCTTTGCTGTACTTTGAGTGACTGCACAGATTTTCATGAAGCGCTCATCAGAGAGGTCATCCATTTTAAAAGATTTGTTTAATCAAAACACTGTACAAAATGTTTAATGAAAAGATAAGACTTCACTCCACGGTAATGAATCTATTCTAATTGGAAGGAGATTATTTTTTCAACATTCGTGAAGTTAAAATTGTTTAACCATGTGAATCTCAATAATCTTCCCCTATAAATTTTGGCCTGCTCTATACTTATTGAATAAAGCACACAAAAACGTAACTGACGCCTCGATATCTCAATTATTATTTAAACTTTTTATTTCATGTTCTATCTGATTTTTTTTTAGAATAAACCGGCTTTAACGTACGCAATGAATGTGGCCAGCGATGAACCATGAATTATAACAGAACTTATAAGTATAGCAAATAAGCTATCATGTCTTAGAATTTTTTATTGCGCTGATCATTTTGAGCATTGCAAACATGGAAAAGAACCAGAACCTAATTATCCGAAAAATTGAGTAATATATAAATTGTTACTACATATTTACGCAAAACAAGGAAAGAACAAAATTATCCGAACAATACAAAAATTCAGAGCCCATGAAAACATCAATCGTTAACAGCACGGCCTCCCATTTATTTACAGCAATCATTTTCAATAACTGTAAAAAACCTTCTGCTGGGGTATTTTTCCTTTTTTCCATGGATATATGCACTAATATCAGAATTTTTTTTACGGGGTGAAGATTTATTCGAATTTTCAATTTTCTCTGTAGATCTTTAGAAGAATGCAAGTCAAGATTTATTGAAGGCCATGGCAAAGCTGTAATTCCGTTTTTCTGAAGCCGTGGAACTAATGATTTAGATTTTCTGTATCATTATTTTGCTGGAAGGTACATTGCTGGCCGAGCTCCATATTTTTAGGCAAATAGAATTATATTTTAATCCTATTTCTCGATATCTTTCAATTTCCTTTTTGTCATGTGAGAATTATATTTTCAATCCTTTATTAAATCGAAATAACGTATAAATATCCGCCTCTTTGTTTCGATGTTGGTTCTGTGTCTTCGGGAGAAATGCCTCAATTTTCTTGGGTGAAATATTCTTTACGTCGTAATGTGCAAACTCAATTTTTGTCTTTCACTCGAGTCATAGCACTTGCTCTCACCTAAAAATTGCAGTCCATAAACGTTTTAGCCAAATTTCAATCAGCAGGAATACGACATGCCTTGTGAGGAGAGCCATTAGTCGGTATCAGTTTCAATTCAATCCATTCGTTTATAGGGACGCTGTGATGTATGAGTACTTACGCCAATAGCCAGTGTAACAAATTTTTGATGATCTTCTTCAATGAAATTAATGAGCTCATTTTAACCTCGCGAGACAGGTTTGTCCAGCTTTTGATGCTTGCAAGGGGCAAGCATTAACTTTTTGGTGACAGATGAAGACCGAGCTCAGCCCTTTCGAATAGTGTTTGAATCATTCTCTAATTTGTGGAACATTATAAGTCACTGCCTCAAGTCAACACTGAAGCGGGAGATTTTTGAACATCTCATCGAGTAAATAAGGTTTGGGAGGAAAAATTCTGAAAAGTTTTACGTGAGGTCCTAAATTATTCCTCTGACTAGATTTTCTGGATTGCACCGATTGTAAACTGGATATCTAAATGCTATGTCATTGCATGAATTAATTTATTTAGAGAGATTTTCTCGATTGTGCACTATTGTACATTTGTCTTTTTGACTTTTCATGATTTTTATGGCATTATTTGCTATGTTTAACCTTGTATTTCTGAAAATAATTTAATACTCTTTTTATACATTTAACAATGAATAGAAAGATTCGCGTGATGCTTGCGTGCAATCATTAAGTCATAGGAAATACAAAAGGTTAAACAACGTAAAAATTCAGTCGCTTCCAAAAATAAGTCATAATTTTTGTTGTTCAATTGCTATTTGCATTCGGGAAGATAGGAAGGAAAAGGACAGGACAGGAGTAATTTTTTCTTAGGTGCCAAAGATCTCCTTTGCATGTTTTGGAAGCGAGACTTTTCGTGCCTGTAAGTGACAAGCTTCTCTTCATTTCTCAAAGAGAGATAAACTTGAAGGGTTGAACAAAAGCCTTTCAAGCATTTCGTATTTAAAATCACTTTCTCAGAGATGTAGCGGCAGTTTTATTCGTAACGAACAGAGTAGTTTGAATTTTTTAGTTTCATTTCGTTTTCATCGCGGTCGCTGTTTTTTTCAAAGTGTGCTTGATAATTTCTAATTATGAAAGCGCAGGCTCAGCTGCCACGATAATCAATCTGTACTTCAGTGGATTCAGTGGACTAGATCGATTAGACTGGTTCAATCGATTGATTCAATCGATTAGATTGAATCTGTACGTCAGGCGACGTTTCATTGTTGCCGATCATTCGTGCTGGTAGCTTTTCGTGACTATTTATGATTAGTTGTGATTCTTGCTTTCATACTGTGGTGGTATGAGCTAATTTACTGGTATTTATTGATGGTGTGTACCCATCGTTTGTGAGCTCATTCTATTTTCTAGGCAAATGTTTATGAGCTGTTGATAGTTAATAAAAAACTATAGCAATAACAAAAACTATTGCAATGTTTATCCAGCACGGGTAGCCGTGATGGATAAACATTGCAAGTTTCAGTTAAGTTCGGACGAGATGGGAAGTCGACCAGTTTTAATAGTTCCAGACTTTGATGTTATTCTTAATTAAGTTACAAAACATGTAGTTACTATGAGAGCTATGGCTCGAGATTTGAATTGAAAAGCTGCTTCATTTATTGCAATGTAGATATTTTGTTAACATGAACGATCAACGGAAACACACTTAAATGACCAAGGAAGTCGTCGAAATTTTCCTTATTAGTACCTTAGTAACTTTATCTCAATTTTACCTCATTATTTCAAACACCTTTTGCGCCATTGGTATACTTATATAGCTTTCTGACAATTTCATCTTTAAATTGGCATGAAGTAATTAAAACGCACGAGATGGTTCATTTCAATAAAGAATGCAGTAGCGTCGCTCAAAGAATACGCAAACGCTTGAATGCTCTGCTATGAAGTTTTATGATTTCACTCTCCTTTCAAACACTATGAATTTGAATGAATATATAAAACTATGCTACTTGATACAACGCTTAAATTGGTTCGATAACTTCTCTAAACTGACTATTGCATTTGTTCAAAGAAAAAAATTGTTTTCAGTTCTATATCTTGCAGGCGAGCTTCCATTGGGCTCACACGTGTTGAACGCTGTGAGCCCATTCAAAACTAAATAAATCAATTTCTATTGATTCCTGGCATCCATCGGTAGTACATCATTTATGGCATTTGCCAACCTAGGCTAATTTCCATTCCTTTGTTTTTTCCGTTATGGTGATGGTATTTAACTTCTTCCTTGTTCTTTCATTCCGGTGATGATATTTCACTGGATGTATCTGATGCGGCGGTGCAGTCAGTGTGTCTCCATGATGTTGACTTTCCATAACCAATTTAGATCTAATAAAGCTTTTGGAACTGCTGCTGATAGTTCCATGGCTTACTAAATTTTTACTTTTCAGCACCATTAACGTGCTGTTTTGTTTCTGTATAATCAACTTTCTTATGAACTCAAATGTAGCAAATTGCATCGGAACGTGGAGATGACGGC
>JACJUY010006429.1:18168-31991 GCA_014220935.1 Platorchestia sp. MABIK | reverse complement strand
AAAAAAAACTGTCAGCAACATGATATAATTTTTTACTCATTATGGTAACAATTTTTCTTTAATAAATAATTCTACACTAACCATGAACTCCAATGCACTAAAAAGAAATTAATGATCGATTTTATTTTATTCATTACAAACAGAATAGCATAGTACTCTGATGACTAGAAATGTAAAGGGTATTTGTTATGGAAAAACAATAATCAATTTTCCCATATTTGTTGCTCATATAATGGTAATTAGATTGAAATAAACAACTTTTCTTCTGTGCACTTTCCATCGTAAATGAGTATTTAACGAGATATAGTGGTAGGTTAATTTTTGCCTTTCATGGAAATTTTAATCTTTCAGGAGCAAAAATCATTGCATTTTCTTTCCTAGAAATTTTTCAGGGGAGACTCCAATAGAATCTCTGTTCCAAAGGCTCTAATGCACTCAAAAGAACATTAGGTTAGTTAGGTGATGTTCAGTTACCGCTCTAACTTGCTAAATACTCATTTGTGACTGAAAGTGAAAAGAAGAAAAGTCATTTATTTTTGATCTGATTACCATATTTTACAAGCAACATAAATTGGAAAATCTATTATTGTCCTTGGTCAATATTTACTTTAATGCACTCACAGAAATTAAAAATTCTGCTCCAAAAAATCACTAGAGGAACACATTTTAGAATATTTTACAAAAGATAACATTTTGCTAGCTGATGCATAATTTTTGAGTTATTAAACTTTGAAGTTATAGGGACATCGCATATAACAGTGAAGAAACGGACACGTAAATATGCTACAATACGGTTTTGACGTGATGATAGTTTAGATTAGATTAGTTGAATAAACTAACCTAAATAAATCTAAAATAACTTGACATAACTTGGCTATACCAACACTGATAGTTTTACGCCAAAATACTTCACGTGTTCTAACAACAGTGCAAGTACAACGCAGCCGACTGTATAATGTTATTCTTACCTGAACATAATTCATGTTATATCTCGAAAATTATGCATCAGTGAGCAAAATGTCATTCATGTTAAACATTCTTAAATGTGCTCCTTTGGTGATTCTTGGGAACCATATTTTTAAATTCCGTGAGTGCATTAAAGTAAATATTGACCTTGTCCTCTTTTAAACATTTACCACATAAAGTTACAATCATAACACCAATATTTGATAATTTGGTNTGAGGCTCATCGAAAAATTCGACCGATCATTGAGGGGTTACGGGACCTTCGCTCCCTGCCTCCCAAATAACGTCTGAGAAATTTTTCACACATTTTAGCATGAAGAATGACTTGATATTGAAATTGGAATTAATTTAAAGTTTTTAGGTGCTACAGTTTAGAAATTAAACTTGAGACAAAATGAAGCTCATCGAAAAAATCGGCGTCCCATTCAGGAATGCTAGCATGAACGATTTTCCCTTAAAAATGTTTCAATCTTTCGTTTGAGAGGAGTTTGAACACGATAGATGCACTATTCAGAAAGTTACAACGAATGACCTAATGTGACTTGACGGCGAGCAAGTCGGAAAGGTATCTCAAGAAATTCCTGCTGTACTTTCCACAAAACCGCTTCAGTACCGTTTCGGTTGCGGCCTGCCGGTGTATTGTATACCGTTTTATCAGAATGTGATGTTTTTCATTTTTTGAATTTAAAAAATTTGATTAAAATAAATGAAAATGTTTCTTCAGTGTGTTGTTAAATTTGCATAAAATTGCAATCTACTATTACTTAAAGAGAAAGCAAGCTCGTTCGTCTGGCAGCTATTACGTGTTCCAAACCAACATCTATGATGCTGACGTCTTTAATCGGAACTTTACTGCATCAAAATAAAAACCAATGAGGTTTAAAAGTGCAAGGCTTTAGTTTATTATTCAGAAATTGATTGACGTTACCAAAGTCAAACGACGGCAATTTATGCTTTGAGTGTGGCACAAGCAGTAAAATTTGTATTGACATTTGTTGCATCATCTACCGAAGTGAGTATTTTGAGGCATTAAACTAATGAATAAATATATTTACAAAACATCATCAACCGAAGTGAGTAATTTCAGGCATTAACACGTTCACTGCGAATCTGCTATTGTAAATATTTGGTTTGGTTAAGTTCTAGATGGCAGAATAGGGAAATCGATTTTCCAGCTTGAATAAATTTTAATTCTTCTTAATGAATGTGAAGATTACAATTATATGATAACATTTCTCTCGAATGAAAATTATTTTGCAAAAACATTGCGAAACAGATCAAATGCCTTGCACTTAAACCGGCACGTAAATGGACAATTTACCTGTTGGGACACATGTGGCCCAATACGCAGTGAACATGTTAAACTAGTGAATAAATATATTTGCAAAAAAAAGTTTGAACTTGAAGTTGAGAGCCAATAGCATTGAAGCTTTAGTAACGGGCAACAATTCCCTCCGAAATACTCACAATATTCACACAAAAGAACTCAGCGCCTGTTTACCAGACTTGTCCACTAAACTACTCAGGATCCACCAATACTTGTCACAAGCTGCCAGTGGGCAGCATCACTGGAATACCCCAGTAGTCCAAACTAACATGATCAGGCACAGTGGTCATTACAACCCCCTCCACATGACTGGCTCATTATAGTCAATGTCTCTTACTCCAGGCATGTATAAGAAAAATTTTCATAGCTTCAATGATACTCAAATTAAACTTTCAATCCAGCCAGACAGCTTATTTCATTATCATCTTTTGCACAGCTGGTATATCACTCATTTTCTCCATAATGCTCAAATACCATATTGATGAAACTCTCTCTTTTTTGCTCACACTTACTACATTCCAGCACAAAATGTTCAATTGTTTCTTCTACTCCCCTATCACATTACCAACATAATCTATAAAAATTCTCATTTCACCTCCATGTACGTCTATTCATGCTCAATGCCGTACACCTCAAAGCAAACAAGAGTTGTCTTTGAAAATTACCATCATAGAATATCTCATACTTAGGCACTTTCTTTTGCATATACCAGATTAGTGTAGGCTTTTGCGTCAAGCTAAGAATCTATTTATTCAATTCACACTCTTTTGTTTGTCTCTCAATCTCTTTTTCCACCTCTTGCAGTCCTACTCTAGTTCTTCACCTCCAACATTCATTAAAAGCCAGCCATCCTCAGGTCTCCCAATTCTAATTTGAACAATCTTTTGCGTATATACTTAGTTTTCCTGCATGCTCCCAACATATTTTCTCCAAATAACTTGCATCAAGATTCCATTAAAAAATTTGCATAACCTACCAGCTATTCTGCATTCTCTCAATTCTTACCTTGTAATTCAACACAGCTTTCATCATCTGTTCTGAAAATAGGCTCCACCCTAAGTCACCTTTAATATCTTCTGTAGCTGTATAATTTGGAGCACCCAATGCTAGATGTCGTACCTTATTTTGTATCACATCCAGCCTCAAGGTCACTTCCATTCTAGGCTAGAGCACTCATACCATACATCACACTAGGTACAGTAACACACTTCCACATTCATCTTACTCATTCATACTTGTTTGCTCTAAATCTGGCCCCACTACTTAACCGTCCACTCCACTGCATTGCTTTTGCCCCTTTCTCATCCTTAGTTCTAGTGCATCCATCTTTACTTATAATACAACCTAGATATTTGTATTTTTTAGTTCTACCTATTCTGATTTTTCCAGTATTCCACACTCTGTCTCTGTCAGTCTCAACACTATTTATAACCATAACCTTGCTTTTATCAGCACCAAAGTTTTTCTTGAAATCTGTACTATATCCATTCACAATGTCAAGTATCCTTTGTAGTTCATGCCCAAATTTACCAACCACAACCACATAATCAGCGTAAAACAACTTGGTTTTTCCTTACCGACTCTCAGTTCTAAGCCACTTATTCTCAGTCAAACTGATAATTCTTCTGTGTACAATCCAAACAACAGTGGAGAGAGTACAGCCCTGTTTCATGCCTCTAACACTCCTCACATGCCCAGTTTCCAAATTTCACAACTTGTAGATAACACTTGCGTTCTCATACAGATTTTGCACAGTATGTACTATCTTTCTACTAAATCCAACTTTTCTCAAGATTTCAAGCAGCCTAAACTGATCTACTCTTTCATACGCCTTTTCAATATCCAGGAATGCTAAACATACCTTCTTATCATCCTTTCTCATATGCTCAGTTATTTCACTTGCTACAAACAGATTATCCTCAGCATGTCTATCTTGCCTAAAACCATTCTGTTCTTCTCCCAGGACTCCTTGTTTGTGAACTAAACATTTCATTCTATCATTCAAAATCCCACAAAAATGTTACAAATAGTATCAGCCAGGGCAATTGATCTGTAATTTTCAAGTTTTTTTCTTACTTTTATTCCTACTCTTATGCAATAGAACTACATTACACTTATTCCAGTCATCTGGTACTCTTTCACTCTTTTATATCTCATCAAATGAACATTTTAACACATTAACTACACTCTCTCCTCCGCATTTATAGAACCCAAATGGGATCTTATCAGAGCCACATGCCTTTACATTTTTTGCTACCTTCAAAAAACTTACAATCTATTCACAAGTGATTTCATATTCCATTTGCAGCTTATGTTCATCAATCAGAAAATTTACGGGTTCATCTGTTACTTGCTCATTTATTTGACCAATGTCCTTCCAGTAGTCTTCAACTGCTTTCACTATTTGCATCCTATCTTGCACATTGCAACCATTGACTATTAATTGGTCAACTTGAACTTCACTACCTTGTATAAACTTATACCTATCTTTTATTCTATCCAGACATTTTTTTCTTAGATTTTCAACTTGGTGTCTCTCCTCTTAAACTCTAACCTCATTTATCATTCTCTTTACTTTCTTCTGGTCCTTGTACTCATTCCATGCATTCTGCTATTCATTCTCAGTAATTATATGTCTTTCATACATTTTCCACATATTGCAGTGTTTCTTATTTAAAGTCTTTTTGCTCATTCGTTTGTCCTTTATCTCATTTGTAAACCACCTGGCATTCTCTGTACTTTTTCTGCATTTTATTCAACCAATCTTTTGCTCTGCCACATCATACAAGGTTCTCACAATCTCACCATTTAGGTCATTTACATTTCCACACATGTTCCAGTTACATCTACTCAATTCATTCCTAAATTCTTCCTAGTTTGCCATTTTTGTCCACCAATTTTCTTCCACACTGCTGAATTTAAAATGTTATTTAGAGTGTAGTGATCTTGCCGTGGCCGAGTGGTTAAGAATGCGCCCTTCCGTGGTGTCGGCAGTTCGAGTCCAGACTCTGCAGGATAATTTCTCCCCTTTGAGTGAAGGGAAAACTCCAGCACAATTCCTTACTCTATCCAGGGGTCTGAAATGGATACAGGCTTGACCGAGGGTAACCATCATTGCGTACTGGTGTTATACGGCATTTGAAAAGTCAATGTACAAGATGATATGTGTCAGGCTTGATTGATTGGAATAAAGCATCCTTTGGAGTGAAAAGTTGAGGTCTGGCAGTGTAAAAAAGCATAAAAAAGCACTGATATCACAACTTTGGTTTTGCAATTTGAACTAACAGAATTGAAAAGAGTAGAGAGTATCATTTGACATATTATTAGTTTTAGACATAGCATGAGAAAAATTAGAGTAGCTCTAAAAGTTCACTTAGGTGATAGTTAATCTGTGTGAAATATTCTGTGACCAAATTATCAAATATTGGTGTTATGATTGTAACTTTATGTGGTAAATGTTTAAAAGAGGACAAGGTCAATATTTACTTTAATGCACTCACGGAATTTAAAAATATGGTTCCCAAGAATCACCAAAGGAGCACATTTAAGAATGTTTAACATGAATGACATTTTGCTCACTGATGCATAATTTTCGAGATATAACATGAATTATGTTCAGGTAAGAATAACATTATACAGTCGGCTGCGTTGTACTTGCACTGTTGTTAGAACACGTGAAGTATTTTGGCGTAAAACTATCAGTGTTGGTATAGCCAAGTTATGTCAAGTTATTTTAGATTTATTTAGGTTAGTTTATTCAACTAATCTAATCTAAACTATCATCACGTCAAAACCGTATTGTAGCATATTTACGTGTCCGTTTCTTCACTGTTATATGCGATGTCCCTATAACTTCAAAGTTTAATAACTCAAAAATTATGCATCAGCTAGCAAAATGTTATCTTTTGTAAAATATTCTAAAATGTGTTCCTCTAGTGATTTTTTGGAGCAGAATTTTTAATTTCTGTGAGTGCATTAAAGTAAATATTGACCAAGGACAATAATAGATTTTCCAATTTATGTTGCTTGTAAAATATGGTAATTAGATCAAAAATAAATGACTTTTCTTCTTTTCACTTTCAGTCACAAATGAGTATTTAGCAAGTTAGAGCGGTAACTAAACATCACCTAACTAACCTAATGTTCTTTTGAGTGCAGAAGAGCCTTTGGAACAGAGATTCTATTGGAGTCTCCTCCTGAAAGTTTCTAGGAAAGAAAATGCAATGATTTTTGCTCCTGAAAGATGAAAATTTCCATGAAAGGCAAAAATTAACCTACCACTATATCTCGTTAAATACTCATTTACGATGGAAAGTGCACAGAAGAAAAGTTGTTTATTTCAATCTAATTACCATTACATGAGCAACAAATATGGGAAAATCGATTATTGTTTTTCCATAACAAATACCCTTTACATTTCTAGTCATCAGAGTACTATGCTATTCTGTTTGTAATGAATAAAATAAAATCGCTCATTAATTTCTTTTTAGTGCATTGGAGTTCATGGTTAGTGTAGAATTATTTATTAAAGAAAAATTGTTACCCTAATGAGTAAAAAATTATATCATGTTGCTGACAGTTTTTTTTAGATGAACTACAACTTTATTTTTGCTTGAGAATGATTTCAACCTTCATCTTGGAGATAGGCATCTGCAATTGATAAAATTATCAAGAAAATAAAAAGAAACATCTTTTTGAAGAGGGATATCAGAAAAATTATCATCCTATTCTCAAAATGCTATGTCCTGAGAATATATCAATGTTTGATCAGTATTTGACCACCACACTTATATTATCTTTATGGCTATTTAGCTTGGTTCTCATTAAAATGTACATTTCTGAGTATGTTATCTATCAAATTATTTAAATGGATTTCCACTTGGTTGTAATGATTCTTTTCTAAATAAATTTTTCTGCATTGAATCTGGAAACTTGTTTTTCCTGTCTTGAAACTGCTTTTAATTGTCTTCTTAATTACTGTTTATTTTATTTGCAGATGGAGAACACACTTTATCTACAAGGAGACATAAAGGATGACGTTCTTCATCTACCTGCTAAATCACTAGTAATTTTATTTAGCTTACAAGCTGCTTGCTTAAAAATCCCTGTCAATTTAGTTATTGTGCAGCCAAAAATAAATAAGGCGAGTAATATTGAGGAACATTTTGGCAACATGTGCAGCACTGTAAATGCTTTCTCAGTAACTTCAGAAAAAGCAGTCAATGGTGACAATAGATGTGAGATAAGTTATAGTAATACAGTTACTGATAGAAATCAATATATATTTCAGGTTCCAGCTGAAAGTTTCAAGACACCTTTTACTGTAATATCAAAAGATGATTGTCATGAGATGGTTAAAAGATGTTGCCTACCAGCCGTTCTATGTGCTGATGTGAAATGGTGTGTGTCAGGGCTGGCTGCTTCCCTGCGCTATGTGCTCAAGCTCTCAGTTGATCAGTTGAATGAAGAAGTTCCAAAGCAACTGCTGGGTTTTAGGTTAGGGTGCTTGCAATCATGTTCTGAAGTTAGCTGTTGGACTAAGTTTTGTGAAATAGAGGCACCAGAAGAGCTTCACAATGTGTTCACAAGAAAGGAATTTAACAGCTCTTGCGAAATCATCTTCCCATGCACCGTTCTGCGGTACAATATTCACCTCTCTAAACCCCTCATTCTTCACAATGCTCTAAAGAAGAAACAACAACACTACCGTAAAATGATAAAGGATAAAGATAAGCTAGAAATTATGCTAGCAAAGAAGCTTCACGAGTTACCTGAGTTAGAGCATTGTTTTGCTGAGGGCTTGGACATGACAATAGCTGATGTCATTCTTTATGTTTGCTTCAAACTCATAAGTGTCAAGTTTGCCCATTTAAACTTGGAGACTCATTCACCTTTAGTTATGAAGTGGCTGAAGTTATTGACTGAACATGAAATTATACAAAAAGCCACACCTCTGTTAAAACTCATTGAATCGTCCTGCAAGAACAGTAACTCTGCGTCAGATTTGAAACTAGTGCTACCAGATGTTGTTGATGAAAGCCTTTATAAAAGTGATCCTGAGAGAGCAAGGATTGATGTCAGTGGTCGAATGACTTCTCAGGCTAGCATTGATCGTGTAACTCTGATATTAGCTCAGGCTGACATAGACATTCAGTACAACGAAGAACCTGGGTTTTCCACAGTACAAATTCCCTGGTCTGAATACCCAAAAGCCGTACACCCGCAAGAAGGCAACCTCCCGCTCTCCCGGCTGCAGCGCAAATGTCAGCAGCTGGAAAACGTGGTGTGGGCAGTCGCTCGACTGGTGAAACCTGGAGATAAAGTAGTTGACTTCTGCGCCGGAGGTGGTCACGTTGCTTTGCTGTTAGCATACAAATTCCCTAACATTACTGTCCTTATGGTGGAAAATAAAGTCAGTTCACTGGAGAGAGCCAAAAAACGAGCCCAGCAACTAAAGCTAACTAATGTCGAATTTTACCAGTGTAACCTGGACTATTTTGACAGTCCCTTTGATGTAGGCGTCTGCCTTCACGCATGTGGCCAGGCAACTGACATGGTTTTGGAGAAATGCTACCGGCACCAGGCGGATTTCGTGTGTGTACCGTGCTGCTACGGGTCCATCAAGCCTAATAATGGCATCCAGTACCCCCGAAGCCGGAGGTTCCAGCCTCTCCTGCCGGAGATCTTGGATTACCTGACGGTGTGTCATGCCGCTGACCAAACGCACGGAGCTGATCACCCTTCCACGGCACAGGGGCAGCTCTGCATGAGGCTCGTTGATGGAGACAGACTCACGCATGCGCAGGAGCTAGGCTACACAACGAGTCTGTACCTCATGGTGCCGGCGTCTTGTTCTCCCAAAAACCACGTTCTCGTCGGTGCCACGAGGCCATCCACAAATGACGTGCGTTGAAGATTCACTATTGGAAACTTCCTAGCTGTAAGTCGGATAGAAAAAACAAAATGAAAGCAGTGGAGTACGTTTCTGGAAGCTCTTTTTACATCATGCACAGTAGGATCTGGTACTGTTGTTTTGGAATATGATTTTGTTGACATTTTTACTTCAGAATGTTGCGAGATTTGACATCAGTTGAAATATATGATAACGTGTGAGTAACCCTTAAATATATTTTTTCTAGACTGAACAGGATTTTTTACATTAATTAAATTTGCATTCATTTTGGTCTATATTTACTTTGGTGAATTCAACAATTTGTAAAATTTTGTTCCCATAAATCGGTAATAGGATACATTTTAAGACGTTTCACGCGTATGACATTTGGCTTGCAAGTGATTACTTTTTGAGATAAAACATTAATAGCGTTCAGGTAAGAATTGATACTATAATAAGAGTGGTGTCTGTCTATCCAAAGCCAGCCAAAAGTGTGTAATGAACGTATCTGTGATACAAGCTTCATCAACTCCAAAATTTAAAGTGTATTAATCCATCAGATTCGAGTAAGAATGAATATCACGTGAATTCTTAGGAAATAGGAACGTGTGTCATGGGATTTTTCGCACATTATTGTACATTTTTGACGGGCTGTGTGCACTCGGCCTCAATCTCGGTATGGCCAAGTCGAGTTATTTTAGGTTTACTCAACTATCCTAACGTTGCCTTACCTTACCACACCCATCGTTACGTCAATACCGTATTACAGCATATCTACGTGTCCGTTTCTTTACTTTTATATACGACGTTCCTATAACTTCAAAGTTGAATATCACGAAAAGCATTTGCGAGCAAATTGTCATTCGTGTAAAACGTCTTAAAATGTGTCCAATTACCGAATTATGAGAAGAAAATTTTGAAAATCGTTGAACGCGTTAAAGTAAATATTGACCTTCATTTTTGACGTGCTCTATCTTCTACAATCGTTAATTTAAACTGCTGAAATGTCGATTCTTGAGCTTTTACAGCGTTTGTATGTGGTAGAAGACAGAATTATTAAAAATTGAAAGCGCACCAAGTAAGTATGATGAACTTGTTTATGTGTGAGTGGCCATGTTCTCCGCTGACTTTTTGAATAAAAGTTTTTGGTCGACAAATGAGAATCGTTTTTGTTTGATATCCTTACTATTGTAAAAATATGTTAAAACTGCTCCTTTTTGAGACGCGTCTCAAAACTACAAATATTGCAGAGTTTCTCTGAAAGATTTTACCTTAAGTCGCAAGAGCTGTACACAACACCACGATGTCCTGAATAACTATGATTACACTTGGAAGTTGTTGCGCTTCCCACGAGATTTAAATTTTCAATATGCTTGCGCTTAATAAACTACTTCCAACCAAGCTTAATAATTTATTCTGTTGAAAAGATAATATTTCTCGAACTGTCAGATCAACTGACTTCCAAATAAGAACTGATATCTCTTTCGTTGCTGAATATCTGATTAACTGCGTATTCCTCCCTGATATAGGTGGTCAAAATCCAAGAATAAGTGGGGCATGTATTACATGTTATTCTGGTATTTAATTGATTTTTAAGACGTGATTCGGTAAATGGCCGAACAAAATAATCACCCACGTAGATTAAATTATTAGTTAGTTTAAGCGTCCCTATCAGCAACAAATGCGATCTAAAGAGAGGAAGGAGGAAGGCACCATTTAGTATGGAGTTAAGGAAACGCGGCATCTACGCAGAAAGGGCATAGAAACAGAAAGTTGTGGGAGAAGATTATGAAACAAGATTAAAGTTGAAGAAGAAGAAGAAAGTAGCAGGTGCTGAAAAACAGGACAGCAGTGAACCGAAATAAGATGGTTCTTAACATAACAAAAACATTTTATTTCAACAATAAAGAAAGCCTACCTAACTCTCAGCTCGAGCCCTCACATTGTCCCCCTGGGAGCGCCAATTCCCAGGGATACAATAATTGTATCCCCCTGATGAGGTCAACCCACGTATAGTACTAAAGCACGAATTGTACCAATGGATCTATTCAATGCTGCAAATTGCTTTATGAAAGTAAAAACATGCACCAGAACGTTTCTACAAAGAGTCAGTTTTTCAGGCGTATGATCTGACGATTTAATATTTTGCATTTAGAAACATAGGAATCGTTCCGCGTTACGTTTCCCATTTCTTACGAAGTCGGTGATTAACTATATAATTGCTTAATAATGGGGGCAAGCTAGCTTTAACCCTCTTGCGTCAGCTCTTTCATCGTTTTAACTAGTTTTGCATATTCCTACCTTGCCATTCTCAGAATGTTGAAAATATAGTGCATTCTAATGACTTTTTATTGTGGAATTTTAGCGTGAGTCAAAAGTTTTGGTAAATGTGTAGCGTTTGGTAATAATTGATTTTCGAATTTTTTATGCCGAAACACAGTTAATAAGATTGAAATAAACAAGTTTTCTTCTATGCACTTTTCGTCGCAAGTGACTATTTTACGAGTTATAGCGGTATGGTACTTACCGCAATTGCATTGTTGCAAGCGCGGGAAAAGCGCGCTCGATCATTCGAGCGCGTCGAAAGGACGAGTCCATTACAGTGTTGCCATACAACGCTCTTAATGAATTTCTTTCCGTTTCAAAGACCAGATTTGGGGTCAGCAATTTACTGCTATAACTCGTTAAATACTCATTTGCGACGAAAAGTGCATAGAACAAAACTTGTTTATTTCGATCTTATTAACTATGTTTCGGCACCAAAAATTCGAAATTCGATTATTACCAAACGCTACACATCAACAAAAGTTTTTGCCCATCTACGTGATGAAAATATTTTTCCCATTGCATCCCCTCGGTGTGTTAGGATCCCGAACTGTTGCTTCTTTTATTTTTATCCAGAAGTCGCATTTCTGAAAACAGGCTCCTTACAATAGCAACTTTCTCCAATGAGTTGCAGTCTCCAATAAGTCAAAGAAAAAAGTTAGAGATGCAAAAAAAAGACAGCAATGACTAGAAAAAGACGGCTCGTAACGTAACAAAAACAAACCTATTCTACTTCAAGAAAAAGAATGCCTACCTAACATCCTGCTTGAGACCACAACGCTCAAACTTAACTAATGCAGCTTCATCAGAATCACATTCCCATATTAGTACTACCACATTAAACGACTCATGGGCATAATCTTCGAGCTACACCTATTGGTTGTGTGGGCTTTAGCCGGAAAATAAAGTCACGAGAGCTACGGTAGCACCCCTACCAGCACTCGGACGCACCTTCCACAACAGTTGTCCGCCGATTGGTGCCGGCCAGGCTGCCGAGTACGACTGCTCAGAGGGTAACCGTCACCCCTCCCGGAGCAAGATGATCACTCCTACCAGTCGCCGGGTGATCTCACCCGGGACAACTGCACAGCTTCCCTGCTGCAAAAACTCTAGTTTTTCCGCAGAAACTAAACCCACTACGTTACATAGTCACGATACTGAGCAGAGGCGCAACGCAAAAAACCAAGTACGTAGTTACGCCCTTACTCCACGACTCTGAACGACACACTGCCGCCGGTCGCCCGCAGCCGCTCGGCAGCAAGATCGCCGTCTCCCGGAAGCAGAGCGCACACCGTTACAGCGCTCTCTGGCGGCTGCAAACACCACAACACCACATCTCTCCCAGTTTCTCACGAAACTCGCGTTGCTGAGTGCCTAGCACTCGTACTCATTCAGGTAAGTGGGACGCCGTCGCTCACGGCGTGACTGCCTCAATGGTTCAGGCTCCCCCCGCTGCTGCTCCTCCGCATCACTGCCATCAGCGTCTCGCTCGTCGCCCTCTTCTTCCGGAGACTCATCAGTCGACTCGCGATCTGCCGCCGGCTCAACGAGCACCTTGTTTAAGGCTTCAACTACAGCTCCCTCTGGCAACGCAAAGGGAGTTGCACCGCAACCGCCCCCTCCACCGAAGACTATTGCTTCGGGCTCCGCGGCGCCAGAAGCACCACCACGGTTCTCAGGAACCCTGCCCCACTCACCACCAAACCGAAGTTTCCTAACGTCGCGCACATGCCTAGGCATGCCGTCTACGCACACTACGTGCTTAGACACAACGCCGGTGACCTCACCTGACGTCCACTGCTTCGTGCATGAGGGCAGTGGGGGTTTCACACACACCTCATCACAAACAGCAAAGCTGTTGTTCTCGCAGCCATCAATCATCCGAAGATTGACATCAAACGGCACTTGCCAGCAATAACAACAATTCGTCACACGGCCCTCGCTCAATTAGGACCTTTCGCAAATGAGCGACAATGCTCGCTGCTGACTCATTCAGCAACCGTCGCCAGATGGCGAACCGCGAGGGTTCAGTCAACCATGGACAGGTGGAGCTTGGCACCGTAATGGGTTACGTCAACCGCAACCCGGCGCCAGCTCTCCTCCACAGAAAGACCCCCTCGCCCCACGAGATTTTCCTCCCGCAGCGCAGGATCGATCCGCTGACAGGCCTCGCATCCAGCTAGCTCACGCTTCACCTGCTCTCGCGACAGATCACTCCGGATCTGACGAGCCAAGTAAAACGTCCGATCGATGCCCAAATGATGCGGCAGATGAGCCGCCCAAATGGCATCCTCGAGACTCTCTCCGGTGGCA
>JACJUY010006428.1:0-35066 GCA_014220935.1 Platorchestia sp. MABIK | reverse complement strand
ATATAAGACCTATATATAGCAACGCTATCAAATTATGCTGTGATTTCGTCTGAGTATCGAAAACGGTGGGAAAACCCCAAAATAATAATAATAATAATAATAATAATGAGTTGCATTGGTTAACTCCTCCTGCAACCAGACTCAATCATCATTTGTGTCTGCAAGCCAATCAGAGTCGCTGTTAATAAACTGATGGATGGAGTTGTATTGGTTAGGTCTTCACGTAACCATATTCAATCATCACTCGAGTCAGCAAGCCAATCAGAGTCACTGTTAATAAACTGATGAATGGAGTTGTATTGGTTAGCTCCTCTCGCAACGAGGCTCCGTTACCATTCTTAACCTGACGATGCCTTGACGGTCCTGAGTTTTAGATATGAAATTGTGTAGGGCGACCATATATATGTCTTTCGTGGATCGGGAAATTAATGAACGGTGGTATTCATGTTAAGATGTCTATTTTATTTTTTACTTCAAATTTTCTCTCTTATTTTTTGAAATGTCCAGCTTCTAGAAAATCTTTTTTTGCCAAGCAAATGTTTGAAAAAATGTCAGATTAATAAGGCCTTTTTGCTAATTACAATAAAACAAATGTCTTATTTTATATACTGTTGTAACCAATTCTTTTATACTTCTTTTTATTCCCTTCATGACATATATGTTACCCCAAGGGAGCAGTGGTCTGTGACCATTGCTCAAGGGAATCACTGCATTCCCTGGGCTACCTGAAATGCCTGTTTTCATCCGATTGGTGTGCATAGATTCCACGTTTCCTCAAGTCCATACTAAATGGTGCCTTCTTCTTTCCTCTCTTTGGAATGCTTTTGTTGTGGTTATCGAGGCTCAACACTTCGACTGCGACGTAAGCCACCGGTGGTACACAGAGGTAATTTTCATAATGCTGCTGATCGACCAGTAGTCGCAAACTCAATTTTCATAAATACTCGATGAGACAATGAAGGCATGATCCAGTTAATGTTTGTTATTTTCAATATTTCTTACTACAATTGACTCTAAATTTGAGTTGACTATTAAACTTCAGTTTTACCTACCTCAGTCAAAGTGTTAAACTGAGGTCTAATCTAATCATCGGATTGGTTGAAGCACCTGACCCAAACTCTTACCAAAATACTCCTGTGCCTGCAGTCCATGCGCTCCTGACTCTCATATCTGTTTGATGGGGAAACCTAACCTCACCGCTGCTTGTGAGTGTTGGTTACTCGCTTTTAGATGCTTGGTTTTGTGGAGGTTGTAGCGTGTAATTAATTGATGGTGCTCAGAGTTTGGTTATAGATGCTGGTCTTGTGATGAATGAATTATTTGAAAAAATTTTTAAGAGTGCAGTAGTCTTTCAATGGATTCACTCAGCATCTGATGTGATTGAGTCAGCAATTCGTTCCTTACTAATGTTTATGCTGGTTTCGCTTTACTGACGATAGTTTCTTATTCACTCAACTGTAGTGTTTTTTTTTATGAACTGGAAGCCGTTACTGGCATCAATCAACGGAACTGGAAGCCATTACAGGTATCAATCAACATTATTAAGAATGAGTCGAATGATTACCCTTATCAATGTTTTGAATGAAAGTAATTGAAGTTCTGAATATTTTTCATTTGATAGTCTAAATGAATGAGTGATACATCTTGCACTGTCAAATTTACAATGTATAAGAATATTTCGACTCCTCAGGAGGATACAAATATTGTATCTATGGGAATTAGCACTCCCATTGGGACAATGTGAGGGCCCGAGCTGAGAGTTAGGTAGGCCTTCTTTTTGTTGAAATAAAATGCTTTTGTTATGTTGAGAACCATCTTTTTTCGGTTCACTGCTGTCCTGTTTTTTCAGCACCTACTACTTTCTTCTTCAACTTTGATCTTGTTTCATGAACTTCTTTCTTATCTAACTGTTTCTATGCCCTTTCTGCATAGACATAGATTCCGCGTTCCCTTAACTCCATACTAAATGGTGCCTTCTTCCTTCCTCTCTTTGGATCGCCTTTGTTGAGGATAGGGAGGCTTAAACTAACTAATAATCTAATCTAATCGCTAAAGAATATTTTGAAGAACCTGTGAACGACGCCAGTGTGTCCCTCACAGCGATTTAAGCTACATCAAACGAACTATTGAATCTGTGACGTCTCGCAGGGCTTTCTGGCTTGACCGCATTGTCAGCTGTAGAATAGTAATTCGTTATCTGATATATAGTGAAGTTGGTTCATGTCTGACCAGGGTTCCTGTTAGAAGTTCTTCATTTTTCCCTAAGTTTGCGCATCATTTTTGTACTCCTACTTCTTCAAGTTTTCAGTTTTCTTCAAATCGTTTCCGCTATTAAATTTAACATAGGTATTCGCAGTGTTGGACTCCTGGAGAAAAGTTGTTTCGTTGACGAGATGGCACACGTGGAGAAGAAATTAAAAACATCTCAAGCAAGCCCCGGTTGTAAAAGTTTGGATTATGAAAATAACTCAGAAGAAAACAAAAGCATTTCTGGTACGCTACTGGAAGAATTGAAAGTTTTACCTGCTTTTGAATGGCGGAGAATTACAGCGGAGAACTTGGTTTTAGACTACGCCATTGTATTCCGGAAAACTGTTGCATCGAAGATTTTTGCTGCTTTAGAAGAAGAGCTGGAGTATTTCACAGGAGACTTGGCAAGGGTGAAGGTCTTTGGGAAGTGGCACAACATTCCCCGGCGGCAGGTGAGCGACCCTCAGTTCAAGTGGTTATGCAGTGGCGCTAATGGAACGGCGGTTTGGGACAAAACACTCTTGTGTTAAATGAACAGTGAAAGTGACCAATAAAGTTGAATTCGGGTAAGATGAGTACCTATTAATACATCTTTATATCACTTATTCTTGGTCAAGTTATGTCTTCAAAATCTGATTTTGTCTTGGCGAGACAACCCTCGTTTTTGCTCTGTTGCAATCGTTTTATTGTACTGAACACATGAGAACGGAATGGTTGAAAGATTTCCACGTATGCAAATTCTCTCTTTATCGTCTTTCTCGAATTAGAAAGAAATGGCATGAGTACAACCAATCACTAGAGATGAGCAAAGCCGCTTTTTTATTGAACAATATGAATCATCGTGTTCAGATATGACTCGCTCATAGCGCCAAATTTGGTCAAGAAATACTAGAACTTCCAAGTTTCCCTCTGAGATGTGTAACCTTGTCATAAACTGGCGTGCTTGAAGTCTGGGCACGGACTCGTCCTGTTGTGGCACAGAGCATCTAAGAGATAAATTTCCGTTATCAACATCTGTCATCTAAAATGTGGTCAAAATATCCTCAGCTAGCGCAACATGTCACTCGCTATTTTCAAATCGACAATCTTAGTAAAATTCAATTTTTATTCAATTCATTCAATATGTGTTGAATAATGGGTTTGGCCAGTGAATTTATTTGTGAACAGTGTAAATATGGACAAACTTGTACCTAAATGTACTCGTAACTTCAATACTGTTGGAATATCCATGGTAGATTGGTTCCAAATGTTGTAGGGTTTTTTATTCTAAAGCGAGTTTTATCCCTCATCCATTCGTAAAAACATTGGGCGCTGATAATTTTATGTCCTAAACTTGAAGCGTTTCTATTTCTTATATAGAGTAGGGTTCCATGATCCAACGCACGCAAGGGCAATAGGTACTTGATGTCTAAATGAGATTAAAGAGCGCGTACTTGACATTCAAATGCACTCTGATGTGCAGTATTGAATTCCAAACTCCATTCGCCTTTCGTAAGTCAATGATTCATTTATCTGTGGTCAATTTTGTATAAATAATTCTGTATATGATTAGCTCTACTTTCCAACCTGCAGCCCAGCGCAGGTTTGCTCAAGAGTTAAGCTGTGTTTAAGGCAAGGAGATCCTCAGAAGTTTTAATGGAATCCGTGATGAAAGAATATGCCTTAATTTCTCACAGACGTTATCCATTTCTGTCGGTCAGACAAAAAATACGCCAAGTCCATTCTAAAGTCCAAGCACATCCAACTCCAAAATTTCCATCAGAGCTCTTTTTATGGAGTTTTATAGAGTTGGAGTTTTTAAAACTTACATCTATAATATTGCGTTATTTCAAAAAGAGAATGTTTCCATTGAATACGATCTTCACCGTGAGTGCCGGTGGCCAAATTCATATAATCAGGGTGTGGTGGCCTATAATATAATGTTGTGGTGGCCTACCACCACAACAGAAAGTTTAGAGGATGTCATGTATCTAAGAGAGCCCAAATCCGTTAAAAAATGAAAATTTCGAGAGTTGGTGCTTTTTTAGTGTGATCTGATTGAAAAATTTGAGGGTTGACCACTTTTGTTGTCCAGGCAACGTACGGCGACCCCGGCCTCACATACACCTACTCAGGCATCACCACTCCTGCGCGCCCCTGGCCTGCCACGCTGGCCGCCGTCAGAGACGCCGTGCAGAGCGCCTCTGGCTACAAGTACAACTTTGTGCTCGTCAATAGGTGAGACATCGCCATCTGCTTACATTTGTTCCTAACGTGAAAGCGACATCAAATGCAACGATAAAACGCTTCTGTAGCGTCTGGTGTTGAAACACAGTAAATAATAATAGTAATATTAATAAAGGTCGGGAAGTCGGTACGTGGATCAATATAGTTGACTTCTTGCAGTAGTATGCTTGTTTCCATCTTGAAATATTTGATGTGTTTTTTTTTTCAAAAGTGTGGTGGTCTGTCTCAAGTGAAGATTGACGTGACACAACTCAATGACAGGTACAAAGATGGCAAGGACAAGATGGGCGAGCACAAGGATGACGAGAAGGAGCTGGACCCGAACATACCGATTGCGTCCGTGAGCTTGGGGCAGCCGAGGCCATTCTACTTCGTTCACCAGGACGCCCGCAGCAAGAAGCAAGCCATGTCCAAGGGTAAGCATGCGTCAATTTCATTTTAGCATTTCGTTCCTTTCTTTTGTAATGACTGGAAATTCTGTTAAAATGTTATATAAAGTCATAAGATTTTTATAATAATGACTTGTAATGAAAATGAATAATTGTGAATACTGCATGTATATGCAAGCAATAATTCTGTAGAATTTTGTTGAATAATTCTATAGGGTTATTATTTAAACGAGTAATAGAGCTTTTTTTGACCGTTTTTGAAGCCTGAAATTTGAAATCTTGATTTGAAGCTCTGGTATAAACGCTAAATATGAGGACAGCTGGGAAGTCTAACTGAACAGAATTTGTGGGTTTGAGAGAGGACGATACTAGGTGAAGACTAAATTCATTACTTGAGTTCTTGGAGAAATGGGAACCAAAATTTACTTAGGTCCGTACTCGTTAAGTTTGAATGCTTTCGCGTCGGCATTCGTGTAGTCGATTCATGCTCCTTAAAGAAGCTCTTTTCGTTTTTCTGGACATCTATAAATGATTTTGATTTGGAATTATTACTGTACTGATGTACTATAATAGTTGAAGCTGTGAGACAGTTATTTTAGTCCTTATTTACTGGGACATAAAAGTTTGGTTGATCATTAAAAACAGGACCATTGAAATTTTTTCCACTTGGTTTAGGAAATAAAACATACAATTTTTTTCCAACACAGGAGAAAAAAACAGAAATCTTTCAATGTCATAGGATACATAAATAATGATAATGCAGCTGTTTAATTATAATTTGATATCCATATAATTGTGACAGAAGGTAGAGTAGTTTATGCATGAAGCAGTTGGCACTGATAGCGCAAAACTATTGAGTATTTTGCACCCTCAATCTGCACTTGTTCCAAGTACCCACGGAACGTGTAGCTTTCAGAAAACTGGAAAGCGTTCAGTAACAGCTGTAACTATAAAAAAAATGTAAGTTGTTAATGTGGAAATGTTTCATAAAGAAAAACAAACTTGTTTTCATACCAGGTTCTCCTTGCAGGCGTGTACCAAACTGGACTGCTCTTCGATGTTCTCTAGTTATTAACTTGGATTCATAGACAATTGTATGCATATTATCTTGTACTATTCGCTCGTGTTTCTGTCTTGAAGGGAAATATTTTGTTGACGGCAAACCTTTTAATGTAGTTGCACTAAATACAAATATTTTACAATTTCATGTCATTTTTATCTTGGATTTTTTTCAATAAGGGCTTGTCGAATACGATTAATACAATTTCATCTTATTTTTATCTTCGATTTTCTCAATAAGGGTTGATCGCATACGGTTAATTAGATGTGCGCGCCATAGCACACCTCATGAAAGAAAGAGTTAACAGTTTGGTGGTTGCAGTGACGCTGACGCTGGACCACGGCAGTGTGCTGCTCATGAGGCACCCCACCAACCGCTACTGGTACCACGCCCTGCCCCCTCGCGCCTCTGCCGCCCTCCCTCGCATCAACCTCACTTTCAGAGCTGTCAAGCAACTCTGATATAATATCTACAATACATTATTTAATAATATTTAGATCACCTCAACAGCTCCAACTTCATCAGTTGAGTCCAAGTTCCTACGGCTCGACTTCGCATTTCTGTCATGCTGTAGCAGTGATCCCGTGAGGAAGCTGTGCTGCTGCCTATGTTGTATTTCTGAACTCCGTGCAGTAACCAGACAATGGACTGCATATATGTGCACTTCCGCATGGGAATCTCAACAGCCAATCAAGACTGTTGGACTGACAACAGTTCAACAGCATGAATCTCCATCATTCGAGTGATTCATGCCGAGAGTTTCACCGTCCACTGAGCATGGAGACTCGACGGGCTGCAGCAAAATTTTTGAATTACTATTGAGTTATTGAATAAGTTCCTCAAGCATCATAAGGAAATTGGAAACAATCGCTTTAACAGAAATCAGAGAAGTAGATAACTGACGCCTACAGTGAGATTTTTTTCAGTTTATCCACAAGAAATATAAAATAACTTTAAATTTAGCTGACTTATCAAACAAGAAATGCATGCATCTTTTGAGTGAATACAAACCTCGGATGAATAGATTTACCTGGTGTTTGAATCTAACGTCGGTGACTGAATTGGAAGGAAGCCCTCGCTTCGTGGAGTGTCATAAAGCTTGGGGTTTTTCCGTCTGAGCATTAATGCTCTACAGTCTGATAGCGGGAGTTCTGGGAGACAAACTTGTGTGCTGTAACTGCTTGAAACTTTCTTTGAGCTATTTGTTTGAAGCATGCTTGTTTGAAATACTTGTGAAGCATTATAACTAAGACACATCGGAATGGAGATCTATAAAGCACAACAGCTATAGTGAGCTTGTTTGGTAGGTGAACTTGAATGTAGCTGTCGGTCCAGACAGTGGAAGAATGCCGGGCAAGTGTGATGGTTGAACTTTAAAATTTAGGTATACCTGCGACGAGTGACGGTTGAGGAGTAACAAGCTTATTTTGCACATTAACGTGAACGTGCATGCATTACTTGTTAGATAAGTCCGCTAAATTTAAAGTTATTTTATGTTCCTTGTGAATAAACTGAAGAAATCTCACTATTAACATCATTTAGCTACTTCTCTGATTTCTGTTAAAGCGATTGTTTCCGATTTCCTTATGTTGGTTGAGGAACTTTGATGGTGTATGAGCGGTTATCTATTTCGTCTCCATACTGCAGAAGGGAAAAGAAAGCATCTGGAAGGAGCTGTTAGGATTATTTTATTAAAAATGAGAATTAGGGTGTTTATGCAAGACTTTATTACCACGGGTTACCCTCAGGGGATACAATTATTGTAGGTATGGGAATTAGCGCTCCCAGGGGGTATATGTGAGGTCTTGAGTTAACGGTTAGGTAGGCCTTTCGTTTGTTGAAATATAATAGGTTGTATGTTTTTTACGGCAATCTTTTTCGGTTCACTGTTGTTCTATTTTTTAGCATCTACTACTTTCTTTTTGAATTTGTATCTTGTTTCATGAACAATTTTCTCAACATGGTGTTTCTATGCACCTTGGGCATAAATTCCACGTTCCCTTAACTCCATACTAAATTAGGCCTCCCTTCTTCCTCTCATCGGAACACCTTTGTTGCGGTTAGGGAGGCTTAAACTAACATCTAATCTTTACCGTGCATTACGTGGAAAATATTTCGTGAGTTCTAGGAGGGTAATATCTAAATGGGTTACTGCGGGAGGCATGTACAACTTTCTTTGTGTTGTGTAGTGGGTCGCTAAATTTTCATTTCATTCGCTATTGGCTATTCGCTATCCTTATGAAAGAAAGAGAGTGAGTGATATTTAAAGAGTCAACTTGAACAGACTCGTGTCACGTGTATTAAGCAATTATTTTCTGAGTTTTCTCTTCAAACAATATGATATCCATTATTTTTGGCCTGAGTGTTTTTCTTGGTGGATATAAAGTGAGAATAACATGAACAATATTTTTATTCTTTCCCATAGATATCATTTACGCATATGCTCTAGCTCAAATCTGCGAATATAACCCTCAACAGTAAAACCAATCCTTATGTAAAAACTTATTCTCCGAAATATACTCATAAAGGATTTGACTACCATCCGTTGGTAACTTAAATTATTCAATTCCATCAAAGTTTAACGTCAGTTGAGCATTGCAAGTAGCATCTATAGAATAGAAGATCGAGGATGTTCTCTCGCCTGCGTCGCCTGAGCGTGGTGGGTGCTGGTGTGGGTGGCGCTGTGCTGGGTTATTATGTTGCCAACCACAAGGATGTCGCCCACACATCCTGGACCACCAACTTCACCCCGGCTACTCCTTGGGACTGGAACTGGGATAAGTGAGTCTCCAGGGCACGCTAGTTCTCTACGTAAAACTCATGTGGCCACTTGGTTCTTCTTTATTCTTTGCGTCTGGTTTCATAAAAAAAAAAAACATTCGAACGGTTAAATATGTTGTCATAGGACTCGACTTTTTGGCGTAAAATTCAGATTGGTGTTTAGTTTTTAATGTATTTTCTCGGATTTTATCACGAAATTTTTTTTTTAATTCAAGCCTGAAGTTTTCTCTTGTTTGCTGAAAAATGACAGTACTTCATGCAGTGACGCCCACTTACCCTACTTAAATTACTTTCAAATGATGTTCAAGGCGGGATCCCTCAAGCCTGAACGAGCCAGACGTGAAGCCTAACGGGAAGGTAAACAAGTCCGCGACCAAGAAGAACGAGACGGACGAAGAGAAATCGGAGCGGCAGCAGTCCAAAGCGACTCGCTACATCATCTTCGTGAGGCACGGCCAGTACAACCTGGACGGTCCCACTGATGCAGAGCGCACGCTTACCGAGCTAGGTGATCTATTTCCTTGCATTTTGTTTGCTTCTAAGTAAAACAATTTCATAATTAGATTTTAAGAAAAGGAAGATTGAAAAATTTATCCACCTCAAGCAGTTAGGTTATCTGAGCTATAGATAGGTCTTCAAAACGTCTATCAGTCGTGCCTACTTTGCTTCTTCCTGTTTTCATACCTTCTTTGATAATTTCTTTTTGTCTTTTTTTCATCTTCTTTCTTAACTTGCTATTTCTACACGCAGGGTGTCCTGTGTGAGGACACATCTTGTGCACTTCTCATGGGGATGTAACTAATGTATCTATGCAAACCAGTTCTCCCAGGGGAAAATGTGTGGTCCTGAGCTAAGAGTTAGGTAGGCCTTCTTTTTCCTGAAAAAAAATGTTTTTTTTGTTGTTTTATTAAGGACCATCTTTTTTCGTTTCACTGCTGTGCTGTTTTCAGCACCTCTGACTTTCTTTTCAACTTATGTCTTTCTTACTATTTACTGACTTTCCTCTAAACTTTCTGTTTCAATGTGCACGGAATCCTGTGCGGAAACGCACCTTGTGCATAAATTCTGGGTTCCTTAAACTTCATACTAAATGGTGCTTTCATCTTTCCTCTCTTTAAATATTTTTGTTGTGATAAGGGAGGCTGAAACTAACTTATAATTAATTAAAAATTAACATGGCACTAAAGTCAGAACGACTTAAAAAGCACTTACCTGCAAATGTGCAGCTTGTATCAGTAGCTGAATTGAACACTAGTGTTTATAAATACAATCTCCCAAACGACTAAAATTGCACCCCGACTGCGAACTTCTGATTGAACATCTGCGAACCATTCTGAGTCTGTCGACACTACGATTTTCGGTGTACATGATCAGAAAGGTCGAAGTATCAAAAAAAGGCATAATAATGACTAGCTTATTATGGCCTAATATGGTTGAAGGCTTATTATGGTCGAAAAATGAAAGGCTTAACGTTTGTTTTTAACTTAAATATCCAAACTGACCCTAACCTAACTGGTTCTATCTTAGGCTAAATTTTCCCAACCTATTATAAGTTAGCCTAACGTACCCTAATTTACCCAAAATTTCTTTTCACTCTATAAACTGGAAGCAACAGTCAACTGTGACTAAAATGCCGCTTATAACTCAAGTTACCTCCAAGTTTTTCCTAAGTAATTTGTGACGGCGTGACCCGCTAAATAGCAAAAAACATCATTATCCAATATGTAATTAGACAGTTCTAGCTGGTTTGCTAAATTGGTCCGTGTCTCTGTCACGCTCTTGAAGATCTACTCTGGGGGGTATATTAAAATTAATCTGTGATAGGAAGAGACTTAATTTGTCACACATTGGAATCAAGCTGGATGTGCTTAACACATCGATGGGTTAAACTGAAGTTCAGTATTCAACTCAAATTTAAATTCACAAGTTGTTAGAAATTTTATGAATACCAAACATTGACTGGGTTCATTAAATACAATTAATTTTAAAAGATTGTTAAAACTTTTTCAAACAACCCACCTATGGGTCATTTCGCAGCAGGAAAAACTAGAGCACAACCCACCGGTGGGTCGAATCCCACTCAATGTGTTAATGACCGTATCTGTGATACGAGTTTCACCAGTGCACAAGTGCAAGAATACTTTTTGATTCCCGTCATTTTTGACTGGCTGTGTCCGCAAGTTACTATAATAATGTTAAATATCATTTAACGATATTATACGAAATTGTAATGAGAATATTGTGCGGGCAGGGGAGGAGCAGGCGCGGCTGACAGGCGAGCGCCTGAAGACGCTGGATCTGCCCATCACGCGCCTCGTGTACTCCACCATGAAGCGCGCCACGCAGACTGCACAAATCATGATGCAGCACATGAACCAGGTCCGCACTCTGTCATGATCGTTTAAATTTACTGCGAACGTTGCAGGCGCCCAAATCGTGATACAGCACATGAATCAGGTCCTTCTTCTTGCTGCACTCTGTCATGATCGTTTAAACTTACTGCGAACGTTGCAGGCGCCCAAATCGTGATACAGCACATGAATCAGGTCCTTATGAGACCGCCCAAATCATGATACAGCCCATGAATCAAGTCCTTCTTCTGGCTGCACTCGGTCATACTTATTGAGAGAGTTGCAGGCGCCCAAATCGTGATACATCACATGGATCGGGTCCTTCTTACAACACTCTGTCATGATCATTAAACAGCGAAAGTTGCACGCATTCCATGATCTGCGAATGTTGTAAATTTTTCGTATGTTGGAGATATGGTAAATAATTCCCACTCCACCATCAGAAATTTAGTCCGATTATTCTTCATGGGGCCGCTTTTTTGATGAATTAAGATTTAGTGAATTTAGATGGTTACATGCTTTGAGTGGGAAGCTGTGGACCACACACATGGTACTTTGCAATGAGACATAGAGAGGGATTGTTCTTTAGCGAATCTCGAAGGATTGAGTGATTTTTACGGTTGCGAGGTATTTTTTTCATATTTTTCCGAGGTAGACGTATAGAAGAAAATTAGATGTACATTATTAAGAAATAATAGGAAATATTTAGCGTCATGTGTAAAATCTATTACAGCACGAGCTGTGCGTCACTTTCTGTTATTGTCTCTTGGTACTCATCAGGAATACCTCAAGTAATTCCTTCGGCATAATACCTAGCACTTTTTTGTAATTTCTTTATTTCATTGTGAAATGAATCGTGGGTCTCAATTTTTTTGAACTAGATTTTCTCCCCTTTGTTGAAAGAGTTCATCATTCAAATCGGGTGGGTTTCCTATTGAAGTAATGAGACTTGATCTCTTTTTTTTTTATCCATAAAGCTAAAACTAAACTACTTCCGCAGCAACACGTCTCGTTTTGAAGCAACTTATGCAAAAACTGTAACTTCACTCGAGAAGCCGACAGTGAATCCTTTTACATTGGCGGAGTTGCTAACCCATTTTATTGGAAGTCAGTCATTTGGCATTTTTTCTGCTGATCAACATTGAGAAACTTTAAGCTATTCAAGAGTGGAAACAATGTCTGCCAGAAGAAATCATCTTCACGAATACTTTGCTGTTTGGGAATGAGTGTTCTAATATTGATCTTGATGTTTATATATGAAATGGCTATTAAAGTGTAGAGTGAGCTACACAAATCAGAACGCTGATATTAAAATGATAATTAACATATCACTGATACACTCCATCCAATACCAGAAATTTCGCGGAATTAAATTTATCAAGTGCTTGATTATTGCCATTTATTATCAAAGTTCGGGCATTTGTGGCCAACCCTGCGCTGTGGCTCATATGTTTTCGCGGTTTTTGACCAACGTCTTTAAAATTTCCGTAACACCAGACATGTGATAAATATGAACAGATGGAGATAAATGAGATTTTTTCATCATCGGATGGTGCCTGATTGTCAGTCCTAAAAAATTTCTCGAGTACCCGATCTACAAAGTGCTCTTATTCTCAGGTCGAGACCGTGGAGACGAGCGACCTCTTGAGAGAAGGCGCCCCAATTCCTCCTGAGCCCCCCACCGGCAACTGGAGGCCTGAGACGCATGTGAGTGGCCTTGTCTTGCGTCCGCTTTTCTTTCTTCTCAGTTAACTGAAAGCATTGGTCAGATCATTACTATTAGTATTAATAGCATGATGAGCTGAGGCTTGAAACGTTTCATTATAATTATTTTAAAGTTTTTCTTTGCTATTACCTTCATAATTTTACTACTTAGCAGAAAAAATGGTCCTAATATTGTTTGGTATTTGTATTATTATTTAAAGGTTTTCCCGTCGTATCCGGGACTCGGACGATATCACAGCGCAGCTGGGTATAGAAGGAACATGTACTTATGGATTACATTATGATAGGAGCAATAGTGTTATATGGTACAGAGTAAGCCACAAAAATTTCCTTTTTTTCAAATACACGCTTTTAATTGCGAATTGCAGGTATTTTTTTGGAACCGCAGTAAAAATAAAATCTAATCTACGATTAGTACGCATTACATTGGACTAGTGTCACAATTAGTACACTGTATTAGCGTCACCATCAGTACACAGCACACTGCATTAGCATCACCAACAGTACCCAGGAGGACTCACAAGTGTAACCATGCAGCAGTTTTTCTCTGACGGTGCCCGCATCGAGGCGGCGTTCCGGCGCTACGTGCACAGGGCGCCGCCCGGCCAGGCTGAGGACTCCTACGAGGTGGTCGTCTGCCATGCCAACGTCATCCGCTACATCGTGTGCAGGTGCGGCCTGGGTGCTCTGCTGGTGTGTTGTGTCCTCACTGTGTGTTTACTGTGTGTCCTCACTGTGTGTTTACTGCGTGTCCTCACTGTGTGTTTACTGTGTGTACATTGTGTGCTTACTGTGTGTAAATTGTGTGCTTACTGTGTGTGCATTGTGTGTTTACTGTGTGTACATTGTGTGCTTACTGTGTGTACATTGTGTGCTTACTGTGTGTACATTGTGTGTACATTGTGTGTTTACTGTGTGTAAATTGTGTGCTTACTGTGTGTACATTGTGTGCTTACTGTGTGTACATTGTGTGTTTACTGTGTGTACATTGTGTGTATATTGTGTGCTTACTGTGTATGTACTGTGTCCTCTTCGTATGTTCACTGTGTTTACATTGTGTGTTTACTGTGTGTACATTGTGTGTATACTGTGTGTACATTGTGTGCTTACTGTGTGTACATTGTGTGTTTACTGTGTGTACATTGTGTGTATATTGTGGGCTTACTGTGTATGTACTGTGTCCTCTTCGTATGTTCACGGTGTTTACATTGTGTGTATACTGTGTGTACATTGTGTGTTTACTGTGTGTACATTGTGTGTTTACTGTGTCTTCATTGTGTGTACGAACTCTCTGTTTTACGAACAACATCGCTCGTCAATTTTATTATCCGATCACAGAATCTTTCCATGTCAGTAACTGACCACCTTCCTGTTAACTTATTATTTCTAGCCTCCTAGTAATCGGCAGGCTAAAAAAAACCATGCTCTGACTTCTAATTTTATTAGCAGTGGTTCAGACTCATTTTTCCCATGTGCCTCTTCATTCCTTTCTCCAATTAGCTACTCGAAAATCTTGCATTTATTTTTTCTGCCTCATTTTCGTTATTTCTTTTATTCTTCGTTTTCTGTTCTTCACCTTGGAAGTTCCATTGTGGAATTTCTTCATTCTAATTTAGTTCCCCAAATTCACGCACACAACGAAATTGAAATAATCCATTTCACACAGTCTTCCCTATTTCATTCCTTATGTTTCCTCTAAAAAATATTTTGATGTATATTAACGTTGGTTATTCTGGACAATTATCCCTTACGAATCTGGTTTATCACTTTTTTGCTGAGATGTAACGAAATAATGTTTACCTCGTGTCCTTATTTGGCAATTTTCACAACATGAATGGAGAACAACATCGTTGAGTGTTGTATTTCTAAGACCACAAAGAAAAAATCTAATTGACTCGGTTCTCTACTGCATGTACCTCCAGCTACAAGCCTGATCACCCTCCACTGCACACCGTATTGACATCTCCATTTCATGCTTTCAGTGGAGGGGAGCAGTGAAAGACTCGTATCCGTGCTTTAATGTTGATTTTATCAAGACCCTTCAACATTATCATAATTATTATCATTATCATCATCATTATCATATTATTCATGCTTTCATTGTATCGTCTGCCCCCTTACAGAGCGCTGCAGTTCGTGCCGGAAGGCTGGCTGCGCATGAGTCTCCACAACGGCTCCCTGACTCTGCTCGTCGTGAGACCAGATGGTCGCGTCTCTATCCGGCAGCTGGGAGAGTGCGGCCACATGCCTCCTAAGAAGTTATCGCTAACCTGATCACGTTAGCTTGTGTAGTCTTGACTCCAGTGACTTGGCCTAGCCCGTGATCGTGTTCACGATGTCAACAAAACTGAGATGGAATGTAGGTAGCCTTAGCGAGTTTTCAAGAATGTATGAGGTAAGTGTCATGGTTGTGTGATACAGCGCGGAAGACGTTTCTTACTGAAATTCAATGATTATATTTGGACGTTGATGGGGCTTATCTTCTGTAGAAAATGGACAGAATGATTTTGCGTACGCTTACCATTTCTTTGAGCCTATTATATTGGTACAACTTTTTATGGAAGTCGTGTGTGCTGTATTAATATATTCTTACTCTTTGTACGGATTGATATGGGTCGCGATGACGATATTACTGCATTGTTGTTAGAAAGATCTAAAATTTCATTTCAGCTCATCATTTTTACCATCGCCGTCGTTGTATGTAGTATTCATCATAAGCTGTGTTCACGTCATCGGTAATTTTAGCGTGCATATTTGAAAACACGAATAAGTGGATCCTGATGCATGAGTCACCAAGTATTTATGAGAAACTGGAACAATTTACAATTGGTTGTGGCTTTTCTTATGCTCGCTTAGCTAGTTTTTATTAAATGTCGTCATTTGAGTTTAAAGGAAACGTGATCCCTATTCTTCTGTTGAGCGAATGTGATGCATATTTGCTTTGTCTGGAATCCCCTTCCCTTCCCTCCCCTCACCCTATCATGTGTTACCTAACCTTACCTCACCATACCTTACCTGTCCAATATTCTTACCCTCTCATTGAGATAAAGCTTCTACAGTACTTTGCCATATGTCCACTAGACTAACTATGAAGTCGGTAACATGTATATTGGCAATCCTTATTTTGCGTGGCGCTTTCGTTGCGCAATAGGTTTAATTCATCGCATTTGCTTGTCGAGGGATCGAGTATTATGTGGATAGTGTTACGATTTTAATTTATTGAAATCTGTTTCAAATGTCGTTTTCCTGATGACAGAACTTTGGCCTCCTGAAATTCGAGGTACATTTCTTGCCTGACACTTTCTTTCCATCCTGATGATAATGAATCAAGCTTTCCAAAAATTCTCGAGCACAAAGCTGAATGTACGAGACTGCCATGCTCTTGGTTCAGTTTCCAGGACACCAACTCTCGCTAAAAATGAAAAGAAAATGGAGAGGCCTCGTCACGTCCCTCATTAGGTTGAGTGGAGAGGGTTGTTATCGAGAATTTGAGGGTAGGTAAGATTCACGAGCTTCACTCACAGAAGTATTGCCTGAGTCAGCGCTTCTAATGAACGTAGCGTTCATTTAACTGTTTTTGTTAGCTCTCTGTGGAAGGATATGCAACAGCAATGGTGTGAAATTTTGTGCCGAGGTTTTTTCTTGAAGTAAGGTAAACTTTATTTTCCAAAATCACCTGTTTCAGTGAAATTGGGCTTCAGTCTCGTCTAGCCCGTGCATTTAATCGATGCGACATTGTATGTTTTTGTTTTAGGGGCATTCAGTAGAGTAGTAATTTCAGTAAGTGCATGTTATTTAAAAGCCAAACTTGAAAATTATTGCCAGCCAGTAGTGTAGTGTTAAGCAGTATTATTGATGTAACATCTCGTGATTGTTTTTCTTCATTGTTCACGTTTGTGAGATCACCGCAGTCAGTCACGGTGAGCATCCGTCGAACCTTTTGTTATTCTATTGTTTATAAAATAATTGTGTTGAGGTATAACCTTATCTTCAGTTTAGGTAGTTGCGCCATAGTTTATCATTCAGTTGTCGGGTAAGCCTTACCTTCTTAAAAAGAAGAAGACCAGATCGCAAAGAAGACTGTGTTCTTTGTCCAGTCAAGCAACCTCTCGATGCCATTTTGTTCGTGTTTTGCTCCTTTCAGGGGGATACAACTATTGCATTAATAGAAATAAGAGTTCACAATGGGAAGAAGAGAGGTTCCGAGCTAAAAATTAGGTAGACCCTCCTTTACTTGATCTAGAAAAGGCTTTTTGCTCTGTTACGAACCATTTTTTCTCGGTTCCCATTTCCATCACCTATTACTTTTTTCATTAACATATACCTGTTACAGGAATTTTTCTCAATCTTGCTGTTTCTTTGCACAAAATACGTGAAGCCACCTTTTGCATAGATTCCTCGTTTGATTAATTCCTTACTAGATCTTTCTTTTGGGTTCCTTTATTATGGTTAAGTAGGCCTAAACTAACTAAATATCAAATTCATCCTTATTGATAATGGCTTCAGTATAAGTTTAGCTAGGCGTGTATCTCCGTCCGGGTAAAGGATGTTAGATCTTTTTTAATATTGGTTTCAAGTTTTTTCAGTATTAACTAGGGATCGGTGTCCATATGAGTGGGAGAGACATGGGCCTTCAAGCGCAGAGCTTGCGAGTGGCACGCTGCAGTCTATTGATAGCAAATTATGATTGATTTATGTTAATTGTGTTAATTTATTGAATGCAAAATTTTGAGGAAATTAACGAGTTGAATAAGAAAAAATGAAAATGTATGGGAAACGATGTAGGTTGATAAAGGCACTGGAATTTCTTTCTTCGGCAGCGTATTTTTGCGTACTCAACGATTATCACATGCTCTAACGTTCTACCCTCATGACTCAAGGCTACTTAAGTTGCTCTGTTCCTTTCGACGTACTATTTTCCTGTTCTTACCACTTTAATGTTGCTATCTCGTGCTTCCTGTATAGCATCTCGTTTTGACTCCCGAATGTCGATGGTTTGATGTTTAGTTACAAGTACTTTTACGTATGGCTTTCATGACATGTGTGTCAAGTACTTAATGCACATTTAAATAATTCATATAGACTCTGAAGAACGGAATCTTGTGAACTCCAATGATAATTTTGATTCAAAATATGTATAATTTTCTAGGTGACATGCTCCGTGTGGGCCTGTTGAGAATCATCGCATGTATGTAGAACTTTTAACTTTGTTTCATTCCTTATAGCTGAGCTTTTCATTTGAATATTCCTTTTGCGTCGTGTTCATACCAGCCACCACGTCTGACCATTTTATTGAAAGCGTGCATTTATTCATCTCAGTTTTTCATCACCTTTATTTCTTCTGGTATTTTTCACTACTTCGCTAACGTATTTTGACAAGCTACGATAAATTTCATAATACCGTGGGGCATAATCAGGGTCTAAAGTAGTCGGTGTGAAAATGTAGTCGTTTATATGAAAAAGTATCAAAAACCATACATCAAATATAACTTTCGCGCAAGAAAGAAAAATGAATCTCACCAGGTGCCAAGATGAACATTAAACTGAAATGCGAATATATTGTTTTATTTACTAATTAAAAACAAACTAAAGCGTATTCGTCATGTACTAGGGTCACCAAGAGTGAAGTTTAGCACACGGTTTTGGTATTCCGCTGTTGACTGATAAGTTGACATATCTGTAAGAGGAATAGTTATCGTGATAGCAGTTTCATCATTAGATGAAGTAAAGGACTCCTTTGGTTTTCTCGATTACCTTCGGTCGTAGTAGCAGCGGAGTGCTCAAGTTGGATTGTTTCGTTTTTTTTACTAAAGATTAAATTTAAAAGTTTTATACTTCAGGATTTCCGATAAGACGAACAGTTCGTGGTGATTACACTGTATCCTGTATGGGCAATGATCTTATTTTGGATACCACTTAATTATTGGAAGCGAATCTAGCCATACCCATGTCCACCAGTTCTATAAACTTCACAACTGCAAGACAGCGCATTATGAAGACTCTACATAGCTTACATGAAACAGAACGCATGTTAGCAAGGCATGGTAAGCAATAATTAAGCATACTACAAATATCCATAAAAACACTGCACTATCAACCATGGAAATGCGTTGGTTTTTAATTCCCACCTTTAACACTTCTGACACTTTGACTGCGACGTTACATATTTGGTCACTGAGGGTGTTTTCATTATGCTGTTGTCCAAGCAGTGAACATTTGTTTATTTGAAACAATAAACAATCACAACTAAATGAAAACATGATCTAGTTAATGTTTGATATTTTCAATATTGATTACTACTTTGACTTTGAATTGAATATTAAAAACATTGTACTTCAGTGTCAACCGCCGCAGTCAAAGTGTCGAAACATGACCCAGCTATCTCAATCAACCACGTTGTTCGTTCCGTCAAAAGGCCACTTCTTTGATCCAAGCGAGATAGTCTGGGTTGGCGACCGGCACGTACAGGCCCGGGAACTGCTCCAGCCCGCACCCGTAGCCTTGGGAGACCACGCCCCCCAGCACCCACACGCCGCCCTTGTGCTGGCCCGAGTGGTAAACCAGAGGCCCTCCTGAGTCGCCCTGTGGGAATTTCTAATTGATTTGCCGTATAATGCCAGTCAAAACACGACGGCACGTTAAAAATCATTTGTAGTTTTTTAGATTGATGAAGTTAGACTGCCGAATTAAATATGATTAATTTATTCGGAATTTTTCTCGTTTTTAAATTCCTCATTAATTTGTGATTGAAGCAAACAACTGCCCCTTCCAGAAATGGTAGATGAAGCACGGAAGTCATGAAATTGGGTTAATAATGTATTCAAAGAATATTCATCAGCTCCTGAATTTACACCAATGAAAATCCATCCGATAAGTATGCTCAAAAATCAACTTTCTCGTCTCGATACCCCTAAATTGAATAGTCTGAACTCGTGAGATACTGAAGTTTACATATCTAAGACGTTCACGAAGCCCTTTTTGTTGTTACATTCGAGAGATTCGATGATTAGATTCTCATCATTCTTCCATCGAATATTGAAAGTTTGACGCGATAACTACGAACCGATCAACAATTAGCAGTTGTTCATCTCTTGTCTACAAACAGCTTTAGCGAGAGCCCTCATTTAATTAACTCCACCAAATGCATCCATAAAAATATAGACTATCTATCCGCATATGAAAAGTTCCTCGGTTCTGTAGAGCTAGTCGCACTTCGATAATTTTACTGTTCAACGAAATCAAAGTAGTAGACCCGTTCCTTTAGATCCACTGACAAGCATACCTGGCAAGAGTCGACTCCTCCGCCTCTCTTGCCAGCGCAGATGAAGGTGTCTTTCGTGATGCCCTGCGGCCACTTGCTGGCATAGCTGGGCAGTAACTTGTACGAGGCGTCGCACTCCTCTGATGGGAACACCGTCACCTCCGCCTCTTGTAGGATGGGGCTGCTGTCTCCTCCTGTACATGAATGGCAACTCCGGGTTCAAATTTAATTGGAATCTATTACATCATCGGAATGTAGGTACCCTACGGGCAGGGTACCGTACAAGAGCACCATATGGGTACCCTACAAGAGTGCCATTTGGGTACCCTACAAGAGTGCCATATGGGTACCCTACAAGAGTGCCATATGGGTACCCTACAAGAGTGCCATATGGGTACCCTACAAGAGTGCCATATGGGTACCCTACAAGAGTGCCATATGGGTACCCTACAAGAGTACCATATGGGTACCCTACAAGAGTACCATATGGGTACTGTACAAGAATACCATATGGGTACCGTACACGAGTACCATATGGTCCGCTTTTTCCGTTTCTCTGTAGCGCTCATAAGAATGCTCAATTAGAATTAAATTTACGGGCATGTACTAGTAAGAATAATTTAATCGCGAGTCCTATCAGGATGGAAAAATTTGTTTGTCATCCACACCTGGAAAATTTATTCAAGGAAAATATTGAATTCCGTCATTGTAGGCAGACCGTGTACACTAGGTAATTATACCACTCACCAAACGCAGTGGCTCCCCAGCCCGTGATCTTCACGTTCTTGTTGAGGAGAACATGCTGAGCTTCGGTCGCCCAAGGCAGACAAATCGGTGCCACTCCCGCCTGAAGAAAACGATAAGAAAGTGAAGCTGAAATGCGCAAGTTTGATCGATATTGAATAGTGTGAAGGATACATCTATGGCTATCCTAGACTAGAGAGTGAGACATGTATGTCTTCATTCGATTTTTGTTGCAGACGCCAACACAACAAAATGTCCTCATTACGACACATACTCGTAAATCTCTTCCGTTGATGTCATAGATTAAATAAGCTGGTTTAACCTTCCTAACCACTACGAAGGTGTTCCAAAGAGAGGAAGGAACAAGACACGATTTAGTATGAAATTAAGGGAACAGTGAATCAGTGCACAAGGTGGGTCTCCACACTCTACGCATAGGAACAGCACGACTGGAAAAAGTATATGAAACAAGATAAGAGTTGAAGAGTAATAGGTGCTGAAAAAATAACTAATGAACAAAGAAAAGCAGTCCGTAGCAGTAAGAAAAAAATATATTTTAGAAAAGGGAAGCTTTCCTAACTTCCAGCTCAGAGCCTCACATTTTCTTTCTGGGAGGGAGCACAGATTCCCAGAGATGCAGCAGTTTCATCACCTTGAGAGGTCAAATATTGATTCATTCCGTACCATTGTCACGGTGCACTTGCATTTGCGTCAGGCTTGAACTTTCTTAGGGAAAGGCAACACATAGAATTCATCACAACCCATTGAAAATAAGTTTCTTAGGAAGTATAATATGCTGGTGCTGTCTAAGACAAACATTATTTCAGGTTAGAGCTGTACTTTTAAAACGAGCAGTTCAAATGTATTTCAATCATTTATTTCTCTTCCTTTTTAGATTCCTCGATTTTTGAGCTAGGGTAACTATCGAATGAATTTCAACCACGTAAATCAATAAATTACTATTCAAAACCAAAAACTTGCAGTCATTATACAATCTTCAAGAGTCCCCTTTACAGAGTAGGATTAAAAAATCAACCAGATCAAGCAAACAAACAACCAGAGTAGGATTAAAAAATTATAGAACAAAGCAAACAAGCAACGAATTGTAACAGGGAGAACTCACCCTCGTCCGAATACGGTCGGCGACTTTTATGAGTGCGAGGTCGTGATAGGAGGCAAAGTTACTCGTGGCCAGGTAGTCAGGATGCACGACGACCGTCTCGACGGAGTGGTCCTCGTGTCGAATGCCCTCGTTGCTGACGCTGTGGTCGTGCTCGCCCAGCCGCACCACGTCAGGGTCTCTGCGAGCAGCGATAAAGAATTTGTTTCAAGTTTTTATGTTGATTTTGTCAACACTCTTCGATACTATTATATTTATTCCTTGCAATGAGTCATAAATATTATTTTTCCTGGCAATAAATGACTGATGTTATTATTACTAGTCCACCCCCCTTTATTTCAAATACGGAAGAGGGCGAAATGAAAAAAAGACAATAAGAAATAAAAAATTCAACCTCTCGAGAGGCCGAACGAACGAACGAACGATGCTTATAGAGAAGACGGAAAGAGAGTTTGACACAGAGTGTGTCGGGAAGAGAGGAGGAAATGGATAGATCGGGAACTGATAAAGATGCGGTTTGCGCATATGTTGCTAGTGTCGGAGGGTTTTTCGTAAGTGGTTGAGGCCGAGTGAACACAGCCCGTCAAAATATTAGGACTGGAGCTTGTATCACAGATACGCTCATCACAAACTTTCGGCTGGCTTCGGACATACTAACGGACACGGCTCTTATTATAGTAAAGATTCAACGAAAGAAATGACGAATTTTATTATTATTATTCCCTACAACGAATGACTAATATTATTATTCCTTGCAATGAATAACCAATTATATCATTATTCCCTGCAAGCAATAACGCCCGTGGCGAGCACGGGCCCGTGTGCGCTCAAAGTATTGATATTTCCTTTAACCTGAGTAGCATCTAACAAGCGAAACTTTAGCATGTTATGCTTTCAGAAAGCTAATTTTTCAGCATACCATTCATGTACATCGACGGAGAACTTTAATGCAAAAAGCACGGATTCTGCATTTTAGTAGAAATATGTCATATCGATGAATAGAATTCACAAAGGACCTGTCGCAAGTTTCTGAGTACATTGTTAGAAAAAGCTTGAAAATTGTTCATTTGGTATTGAACCAAAAGAAATGCTGAGCGTGTTATACTTTGTCTTCAGACATCGCCAGCAATATTCATAGCGGAACAGCAACGCCATAAGATTCACAGCAGGACAGCAAAAACGTAACATTCATAACGTGAAAGCAAAAACATAACATTCATAGCATTGACATAACATCAGTAACAGAATAGCAACAAAAGACATCCTTAGCGGGATAGTGACGTCATAATATCCATAGCGGGATAGTGACATCATAATATCCATAACGGGATAGCAACTGCATAACATCTCTAACGGAATAGCAACTGCATTACATCTCTAACGGGATAGCAACTGCATTACATCTCTAACGGGATAGCAACTGCATAACATCTCTAACGGGATGGCAACTGCATAACATCTCTAACGGAATAGCAACTGCATAACATCTCTAACGGGATAGCAACTGCATAACATCTCTAACGGAATAGCAACTGCATAACATCTCTAACGGAATAGCAACTGCATAACATCTCTAACGGGATAGCAACTGCATAACATCTCTAACGGAATAGCAACTGCATAACATCTCTAACGGAATAGCAACTACATAACATCTCTAACGGAATAGCAACTACATAACATCTCTAACGGAATAGCAACTACATAACATCTCTAACGGAATAGCAACTGCATAACATCTCTAACGGAATAGCAACTGCATAACATCTCTAACGGAATAGCAACTACATAACATCTCTAACGGGATAGCAACTGCATAACATCTCTAACGGAATAGCAACTGCATAACATCTCTAACGGAATAGCAACTGCATAACATCCCTAACGGAATAGCAACTGCATAACATCTCTAACGGGATAGCAACTGCATAACATCTCTAACGGGATAGCAACTGCATAACATCTCTAACGGGATAGTAACTGCATAACATCTCTAACGGGATAGCAACTGCATAACATCTCTAACGGGATAGCAACTACATAACATCTCTAACGGGATAGCAACTACACAACATCCGCAGCAACGGAAGAAAGCTCACCCGAGTACGAGGCAGTGAGCGGCTGTGAGGACCCAGCGTTCGTTGAGCAGCACACCGTCACAGTACCAGGTGATGGTGCCTTCGAGGCGGTGGCCCAGCAGGGCCTGGGCACGGCAGACATTGCTTTGTCAGTACAAGTCTCCGAAAATATTAAAATACTGTGTAATTCAAGACTTGCATTATTCGTCGTTTGCAAAAATTATTTTGAAAGCATTGTAATCTACTCTACCTAATTTTTTCTCGATAATTGGATTGTACCTAGAATTTGAAAATGTATAACACAGTTAACTGTAATTTCTTATCTCTGATCGAAATTGTTCATGTTTTAAATCGAAGAAAAATCTAACTTCAGCTTACAAAAACTGTCCAAAATGAAAGCTCACGTTTTCGAATGAAAACTTTTATTAGTCATGTGCTTTGCACGGACAATTTTTACGGTAACATTCTATCCCAATGAATCGAGATTTTACGCTTCAAACAAGGAATGATAATACAAGCTATTTATAGCATTACTGCATTCTAATACGAAATTAATGTTTTGTGACTATTATTTCAAAATTTGCGTCGTTATACTAGTATAGACGGCAGCTAAAGTTCTACGGTCAAATCGACAAACTGCGTGCAGTTTTTTATTACAAAATCCACGAGTTTGAGCTTTTTTTCTAATAAAATTTGAGCTCTAGGCATCTAAAAGCCCAGCAGAACCTTTAGATTGTCCAATTCTTTATTTTTAAAAGCTCGGAATTGGAAATTTTTGCGAAAAAGCTCATAGTGCGAACAAGTCGACAGAAAAACTTTTGCTACCGGCTGCGTAGCAATTTTTTCGTAGATGCTGACCTTGTGCCTTAAGCCCTATTTTGAGAATAAGCTAATCACTAGCTCCAGAGTCAGCAGAGAGGTCTAAATTTTTAACCGGAAGCAAAAATATCTCATCCTACTCGAGTGAATCTGACGCACCAACAGTGGGCCACACTGGTCCTTCAGCACTTGATATTTAATGCAGAATAAATATACCTATAGCTATAAATATATCAGTAGACGTTTCTGGTATTATTACAAATTATGGCGTTAATACACTATAGCCGAGAATCGTCGTGAGTTTCAGCGATAAGATCATAGATTACAAGTTAGTTTAGGCTTCACTAAGCCCAACATATGTGTTCAAAGAGAGAAAAGCACCATTTAGAATGGAATTAAAAAAACTGAGAATTTATGTACAAGGTTAGTCAAGCAGCCTGCGTACAGCGGCATGATTTAAATAAGTTTACGAAAAAAGGTAAAAGTTGAACAAGAAAGTAATAGGTGCGGAAAAAATAGAGGCCAACCGTAAAAAGGTAGTCCGAAGCGAAACAAAAATTCCATGCCAAAGCAGATAAGGCTTTCCTAGCCTCCAGATTGGTATCTCCCATTAGGGAAATAATTCTTCACAAATAAGCTCAAGAAAGGATTAATTTATCGGTTTTATTGTTATCCAGTGTTTTTTCAGCATTTTATTCTGGTATGCTGTTTTTAGTGTATTTTGAAATAATCTGTCACTTTAATAATAGTAGATAAGACCAAACCGGCGGCCTGTTGCGAAGGAGCACTTTTCTGCGCCCACTATATGAAATTTTATTCGAGGCGATTCCTGTACTTCGTATTTGTGCATCATTGCGAGAAATGAATTTCATCGAGGAACTATTGCAACGAACGAGTGAAATAAAGTCTTCTATATTAATAACAGTAACCTTGATTACTACGCTCATTAGATCGCATTTTTTGTTACGTTACGTGCGTGGGTGGAAATTCTACGGACGGGAGAGGCACATAAAATTTCCACTTCGACTTCTTCAGATATCACTCGAAATAATTTCTTGAGCTATGATCAAGTTCTGTAGCTGCCGCAACACAAGCAGTGGTCGAAGGAAACGTAGTCACCAATCTTTCCATGGCCCTCAAAAAAATGTATTAGATGTTAGTTTAAGCCGCCATAACCGCAATAAAAAAAGCTTCGAAGAGAGGAAGGCACCATTTAGTATGAAGTTAAGGGAACGCGGAATCCATGCAGAAGGTGCATAAAAACAGTGCGTTCAGGAAGAAGAAGTTCATGAAACAAGATTAAAGTTGAAGAAAGTAGAAGATGCTGAAAATCAAGACAGTAAACCGAAAAAAAGAGGGCTCGCAGCAAAACAAAAACTTGTTCTATTTCAACAAAATAGAAAACCTACTTAACCTTTGGCTCGGGATCTCACATTTTACCCTGGGAGCGCTAATTCCTACAGATACAACAGTTGTATCCCTCGAGGAGAGTATCACTCAAAAGCATCCCCTCTATTATATTTTAAAAAACTTCCTCATTGGAGTCTTTCCTCGCTCCCGTCCCCGCACACAATGCCATTCATTGAAAAAACACGCAAGATAAATTCATAAAACCGAAGCACTGCCAATTCCGCGAGCAACAATAGCAAATATTTTATGGCGCGTGAAATTAGCAAGGAAACAAAAAGTTCCCTGAAATTTTCACCGAACATTAATTTGAAAGCGTCCGACGAGCGTTTTTCGAAAAAAGTTGTATTGGGTGATTATTAAACAAAGGTTCTAAAAGAATATTTAATGACTCCAGAAATATCAGTTGAATTTTCAAAAAATGCATTTGAACAAGCCTGTGGAATAATAGTTTCATTTTTTTGCAGACAAGAAGTTCATTCCGGCGCTGGTGAGATCTGGTCAAATTTTATGAATTTCTTTCTCGACAACGGTTGTCTTGTGTTGGTTGATCGATTATAAATTAGTTTTAGCCTCCCTTTACCACAAAAAAAAGATATTCAAAAAGAGGAAGGACGAAGGAACCATGTAGTATGGAGTTAAAGGGAACGTGGAATACATGCACAAATTGTGGGCCCGCAAAGGATCCCGTGCGCATAGAAACAGTAAGATAAGAAAGAAGGTTATGAAACAAGATAAAAGTTGAAGAAAGTTAAAGGTGCTGAACAATAGGACAACAGTGAACCGAAAAAAGATGGTTCTTTAAAAAGCAATTTTTTATTTCAACAAAAAGAAGGCTTACCTAATTCTCAGCGCAGGACCTCACATTTTCCCCTGGGAGCGCTAATTCCCATAAATACAATAGTTGTATCCCCTGAGAGGGTCTTGCGTTGGTGTAGATTATTAGGTTTTCATAGTAAACTCTTCCTTTCAAGTCTCCCATAAGGAAAAAGTGCGAAGGTGATAGGTCAATGGACCTAGCGGGTCATTCAACAACACTAAATGTTGAGATCAATGCCTCCGGAAAATGCTCTCTCGGAAAACCCATATGAATCAATATTCTTTCAAAATATTGTATTCCAAAAGTGACCAAAATAAAAAAACTAGTATTTCTGAAGATTGCACAAATGCATTTTTCAAATTCAGCCGATTTTGTGGGAGTTATTAAAGATTCTTTTAGGACCCAAATTTTAAAATCCCCCAATATAAAATACAGGATAAGTTTGGGACCCACCATCCACGGGTGCGTGTTTGCAGGAGCATCGATTCCTCCAGCAACAATTAGGTGGAAGTCAATAGATACGTCCCTCTTGATTCTGAACTGAGGGCCAGACAACTTGATCAGATCAGAGAGCGAGGGTTTAGAACCGTTTCTCCTGTTGTTTAACTTGGAACGGACTGCTGTCAATGTTGGCTGTTCGCGTGGTCGCAAAGGCTTCACAAAGACAGCCGGAACGAATTTTGGTCTTGAATTCACGCCGCTGCGAGTTGGAGCGATAATCCGACCGCACTCTGGCAAACAGATTGAATTCCGTTCGTGAGCTTCAAGTTCGAACATTGCATCGCATGATTCAAACTCAGAAGTGAAATTAGAGTGTTTTATCTCGAGATGTCAATTCGCTCGCAAAAAACGATTTGACACGTCCTCAAACGAGCAAGACATGCGAATTTATTTATTAGACGCGTAAGAAAGCTTAGAATGAAAACGTTTCCAAGTAGTAAGATAGTTCCGTATACGCGTCGGGTTTTTTAATAATGGATGATAAGACTGCGATACATTTCCATATTCACGTAGAAAGTACCCAAGTAGCAAGAAATTATTAGGCTAATATTGGGTTGATAATTATTTATTGGCCCGATATTGTAATCTAGGATTACAATAATAGGCTAATAACAAGACAATATCGAAAAAAGATATACTTATTTATGATATCAATTTGTTATTGGGACAATGTAGTAAATAGTTTTATATCTAATATTAAATTAACAGTGTATATGTATATGTATGATATTCAAATAAGTGGAAACTATCTCATAATAATTAAAAATCTCGCAATTTGATAAAATTTGTTAAAATATAAATTATTATTGCCCAAACATTGGGTTGATATCGTAAGCCAATAATAAGGAGTAATTTGTATAAAATGTACCAATTAAGTTAATGAATAGTTATTTCAGTCATTAATGAGTGCAAATATATTTGACAGATATCAAGAAATGTGAAAACGTTACAATAATATGTAAATTCAGAATTAGTGTAATCATAGGTACTTCACAGTTCTTGTTTTTTCAGTCGTCCAATGAGTTTCGAAGGTCTAGTTTTTTCAAAAAATATGCTAAAATCGTTTTCATATGTTACTATAGCAATAAATGTCTATATATTGAACAATTACGCATACATGACGGGATCAAACTGCATGTACAGGTTGCCCGACCACCTTGTATTTTTCTAAGGAACATTTTGTAGTGCCTTACCTTAGTTACCCTAGTCTACTTATATAATTCTAGTCTACTTATGTATGCTCAGTAACTTTAATATACACCCAATGTGAATTCTTAGACTTAAACGTTAATTAATCCTGATAGCAAGTGGAGGGGACGTATAAGTAAGGCCGCCGCTTCACAGAACTCAATGGCGGAAGCAACTGCATATGGTCTAACAATCTCAGTATCAAGTCCATAGTGACAATTAATAGCTGATATTGGAGAAGTGAATAAATCATTATCGGGACAATTTTGTTTTACCAATATCAACCTTATATCAAGAATTGAGTATCAATCCAATAATATTGTAGGGAACACCTCATTATCTAATCAATATTGACACAATAATTAATTGATATTGGGTTGATGATATTGTTATTGGGCCAATATTTTTTTCCAATATCAACCGAATTTTACAAAATAAGGTATTTCCCCAATGTTCATTTTGAATATCCAGTCAATATTGAGACTGTACATTGGCTCAATATTAGGTCAATAAATTTTGCTACCTGGGTAATAGATCACATTAGATTGGATGTTAGCTCAAGCCTCCCTAACCGCTAAAAGAAAGTGTTCCGTAGAGAGGACGGAGGCAAAACCATTTAGTACGGAGATAAGGGAACGCGGAATCTATGCAGAAGGGGCATAAAAACAATAAATTGAGAAAGAAATTTATGAAACAAGATGAAAGTTGAAGAAGGAAGTAGTAGATGCTGAAAAACAAAACAGCCGCGAACCGAAAAAAGGTGGTCCTTAACATAACAAAAAACCTTTGATTTCAACAAAAAAGGCGTACCTAACTTTCAGCTCGGGCACTCATTGCTTTCAATTGCTTGTATTCCTTTACATCTGAATTTTTCTAACGGAACATTCTGTTTCATGCAAGGTCGGGCTACCACACACGGAAGACGTTGTCTGTCAGTACAAGTGCAATATAAACTTTCTCTACTGGAATTTTTTGAATTACAGAGCACTGAAGATTGCTACTTAAAGGCGTAATTTGAACTAAAATGTCAAATTGAAGCATTTTTATTCAACTCATACCAATAAATGATCATTGAATGTCCTTTGCATTCATCTACAGCGTATTATTTCAAAGCTATACCTGTGGGCCCGGATAAGTTCAGAAACTTCTAGGGCATCTTACCATCAACGTTCGTTTAGGGTGTGCAATAATGCTTAACCTAATTTACTTAAGCTAGTTAAGCATTACACTGATCAATGAAATTGTTAACTCGATATTCGATGCTTCATTTTTCAAAATATTTTATACGGACTAGATGTTTACAGTATATTCTATAAACGATTCAAGAGCAGACCAAAGATCAGTGATATCAACCATGGCAAATTACATTATCAGGACCAGTCATGTACGAGACAAGATTTGACTTATTCATCTTACACGACTAGTATTCTGATAGGAAATGAGATTGAAGATTTACTTTGAACACTTCGTAAGAATTACTTTCACGGATCTCCGCAGGGATTGCGTTCCAAAGTTTTAGTTCCAACGAAAAGGATACTGTGTTGGGGTAGACTAAACGCACCATCCAAGATTACCTGCCACAGCGACATCCGGCCCCCAGAAACTAAAGACAAGAGACCTAAGCTACATTTCCCAGCTTCATGTTAGATTTTGAGAATAATTTTAGGGGAAACAATGTTTATTCTTATATTGATTTTAGACCTTTTGTTGCAATCAGCTAATACGCCCATTATTTTGTCAAAGCTCGTTCTCGCGCGGTCGTTCAAATTACGGATATGCATCTCCGAGAGTCAAATTGAATTCTCAATCAGTATCACAAACTAAACGACATAAAACTCGTCAGATAAAACACCAGATGGTTGGAAAAATTGTCGAAACAAAGTGAATTCCAAAATTTTCACCAAGCCAAAGCTTTTCAAAAAAAATACACCACGCCAACGCTACACCGCAGACCAGATATTAATGGATAAATGACATTATTATAGTAGTTAGTCATGCTGAACCGTTGTTCGTGAGGAACAGTTATAGGTACAGAACATTTTTTCACTCAGAATAGTGGTTATTCCTCAAAACAGTTATTCATGCCGAACAGCGGTTATTCTTCATAACAGTGCTTCATGAAGAATAGTGAATAAGACTTTCATATTCATTGATTTCGGTATTAATTCGTGTGTAGATTTATAGGAACGGAGATAGAATCGTTAGTTGTGTTGCCATATAATATTANAAGAGAAAAACGAAAAAAGAGATAAAAAGAGTTGTCCGGTATTGATATCGAATTCGGCCAGCCACAACAACTGTCAAATTTACAAAATATGAAAAAAAAAATCCATTCACACGCTGACTACTTCGGGCATGAACGGAAATGAACGATCTATGTATGTTACGCACTTCAGTGCTGCTGTGCGATACTTTTCTGGCGCATTCCATGCCCGGCTTATGCAACGTCATCCATTTGAGCTCTTTCAGATACATGCCTTAGATTGGCTTACACTACCACCACATACCATCCATGGCCAGCTGCTCCTCACAGCGTCACGGCCGCCAACAACAGAAATCTGATTCCTCATCACTGCCCGCGCTGCTCGGGACAGCGACGGTGATAGCAAGGACGCACCGAAAGTAGAGGTAGAGGTCCTCGTCCCACAGTCTGTCGTATTTTCAAACCCGTGAATCGGTCAAGTATTTTAACTGATCTCGTAAGTACAAGAATGGTACTTGAATCTGAGACTGAAGCTGAATTTTTTGGTGTTATGTATTAGGTATGCTGAAATTTTCCACTTTGTAACAAGAGGATAGTAATTGTAATAATTGTAAAAGTAACTTTCCAGCAGAAAAATGTATGCTTTCTCTCCCACGAGGTCTGATAGATCTGATGATCAGTCAAAACCACTACTCTGGACTCGTCCTAAAGCTTTAGCAGTGCTTTTTAAGAAGAACCATTAAATTTGCCCTATATAACAGTTTCGGTGTCTTGCTCCCCCTTCTTCGCTCTCTGCCGCCACATGTGATTGGAAACCAATGAACAGAAAGAAGGAAAAACATTGCATAACTTTACGATTTCACCGATTGACTTAATGCAACATGCGGACTCGGGGATGGCTGTCTATAAAAGTTACCTCGTACTCAAAGGAAGATGAGATTAATTCGACGAATTACCAATAAATTAACTAAACTTTTATGCTCCTCAACGTCACTATAAACCACACAAGAAAGCAAGAAAAAGGTCCGCTGGAGACGAGAAACTATGCTGAAAAAACTTATACTAAAAGTGCATCTAAATTCAGTCACCGACTGAAAGAGCAGGGAACTATGAACTATGACCATCATTCTGAACTTCATAACATAGACCACGTCAATAAAAATGTGAAATAGGAGGAACTATTATATAGCACCTATTACTGGTAAATCGAAAATAAAATTTCCCTCCCACTCTAAATGACGTCATCATTTAATATCCGTCGTGAAATGAGTAAAATAAACCCGCGAGTAGGTGGACGTAAAATTCAGCGACCTAACCGGGGCAAGAAAATTTTTTGACGGGTTCATTAACTTCAGATAACTGTTCGTAATTAAGTTTATTTAAATATGCTCAGTTCAAATTTCCAAGAGATTTATATGTAGCCCAATCAATCAGGGGCTACAATTTTTTTTTATTAAAAGGTTGTTGCGTATTTACGAAGGAAAAATATAAATTTAGTGTTCATGTCAGTGAAAGAATGCTGCTGTGTGAGGAAGGCAGTTCAGCTTATATATTCTTGTACATTAAAATAATCGATTTAAAAGCGATAAACTTTGCAATCAAAATTATTCTCAACACTGCTGGTGACTGTATTAGTCATGGTGATAAGATTAGTTTATTAGTTAGTTTAAGCCTCCCTATCCTCAACAAATGAGATCCAAAGAGAGGAAGGAAGAAGGCACCATTTAGTATGGAGTTAAGGGAACGTGGAATCTATGCAGAAAGGGCATAGAAACAGTAAGATGCGAAAGAAGTTCATGAAACAAGATCAAAGTTGAAGAAAAAAGTAGTAGGTGTTGAAAAAACAGGACAGCAGTGAACCGAAAAAAAGTTGGTCCGTAAAAAAACAAAAACCTATGTTATTTTAACAAAAAGAAAGCCTACCTAACCTTCAGCTCGGGCCCTCACATTGTCCCCCTGGGAGCGCTAATTCCCATAGATACAATAGTTGTATCCCCCTGAGGGGCAGTCATGGTGATTAAAGAGCACATTGTTATTACAGAATGAAAATTTTGCAGCTCATTTTCACGCATCGAATATTCTAATGAAAGCTCGTGACGCTAAATTTCAAAATCAACATAGATAGAGATGTTTTTGGCAAAACCTAAACAAAATTTATAAATTTCGTCAGGACATTATGTAGAAAAATTCATTTAGACACTACCATAAAATTGTTCACATTTTCAAGATGATTAAATGCATTGGATCATCAGTCTAGAAGGTAAAAATGCGCCCAAATTTTTACTAGACAAACAGAGATTTTCATGCAATATTTCAATGCGAGTAACCTATTCAAATTCAAAGGAAATTGAGCAGAGTTTTAAAAACGAGAACTAACTCATTTCATGGACCATTTCTAACAATATTTTACAAATACAGCGTATTTTCAAATGCGAAGCATAATCATCAAATAATTTATCCATCTCTGCATTGCACATCAAAGGAAATAACTGAATTTGGCACCAAAAACTGTTTCAGCTAACATTTGCCCTCACCTGGTTCGTTGCGGGGAGCAGGGACTAGCCTGTGGATGGAGGATGTGGTGTTCCTGACCAGCCTCTCTGCACGAGTGCATCAAATCGACCTCTTACTTTAATAGATTTGAAACATTGGCATTTTAGCACGGAAAAATTGAAAGATCAGTCAATTTGTTTGAAAAATGGGATTTTTTGGTACAGAATGTTTGAAAAGCAGACTTTATTAAAAAATATAATTGTAAATACGAATATACTTCGCCAAAATATTCCAACCTGAACCTTTTATTTGGAAATGTTGTACAATTAGTCCATGTCTTTGATATTTGAAAAGCAACCCTTCTGCTATGAAGCGCAGGAAACGCGATCATTCTATTTTAAATTCACAGTAAAGAAGAAACCATCATTTCAAAACGAGTCCGAGTTCGAAGATAAAACAACAAGTAAAATGTGAAAAAAACAATTCAAGGGTAAATCCTAAAATAGATCGGGAAAAAATATTAAAAAACTTTGCTTTAATTCTGCACCTAAGTACGAGTGCTCGAGTGGTGAGGGTAAAAAATTTTGAAAACTTTAATACCCCTAGCAAATACACATCATACACAACAAAATCTACAATTGATGTTTTGGAAACTAGCAAAGCATAAACAAATTAAGTTTCAAAAAATATAAATCGAAAAAGTCATGTTATAAACCTTGATGAAGTGAGTATATTCATCAAGGATTCTATTCGATCATTCTATTTTATCAATGGATTTTCAGATACCCACGAATACTTTTCAATAGTTAATGCGTACATCTTTCCTTAATTGAGACACCTTTTTGCATTAAACCTATTTGTAGAACGCTAGTCTCCAAGAGCTATTACGAAACAAAAGTGGAACTCTGAATGTTGTTTACTGGAGCGACTAGACAGGCTCATTTTTTTTAAAGATTTCAATATTTCTCTCAGGAGTGTTATTTACTCCAACACAGAACGACTCCAACGCTTTGTTAATTTAATAGCTCACGAATGCATTTCGAAAGCCATATATAAACTTTCGTTTCAATAGTCCAATATTTCCGATAAAACCGCATGTGCAGTGACTATGATGGGAAAATGACAGCAATAAATCTGACAGCGCTTGGAAAAATTTCATTAAATATTTGTGCCAAAGGTACGTGCGTGAAAATTGAAACTTTTTACTCCGCAGTATATCAGGAAGACTGTCCAGAATCCCCAAAACGAGAAAAATAAAACCTGATAAAAGAATATTCCCATTTGTAAAAAATTAGTGCGACTAGCATCTTATTAGAACTACATAGTAAGATGCACCTGACATAAAAGTTAGGATTTTAGGGCTCATAAAAATTAATTTTATCAGTTATTCCTTGAGTACGAGTTTTTACTCATTGTTGACACCCACTGCTGTTAAGATGAATTCCAATTCATGATGTACGAAGAAGAAAGTAAAAATCCATTATTTGCCAGCTTTGAGCATGAAATTTGTTATTAACTCAGGAACATGGCCCCTATTTTTATTGAAGATATTTTTGCACGTGTAAACCTCTCCAATGGGACAAACCACACAATTCGGGCAACCCACACACACACAATTCGGGCAACCCACACACAATTCGGGCAACCCAC
>JACJUY010006427.1:16633-41333 GCA_014220935.1 Platorchestia sp. MABIK | reverse complement strand
TGTGATGGTGCATGGTGTAAAAGAATGGAGCGTGATGAAAGAATTTGCCTGAATAAATAATACCTGGGTGTGGCTGCTGCTGGTACATGTGTGTAAGGTGGTGCACAAAACGTATGGAAGTAGTCATTTTTATTTTTATTGATGTATTTCCATGCAAGACAATGTGCCAGGGAATGTCTTGATAACAATCTCATTGCAAGTTGCAATTTAGATTTCTGTATGTGAATTCTGGGGATTTCTGGAGTTCAACTACCCCATGATATTTTTGAAAAATACTAGGAAGGAAGTGTGTTTCAAATTTAGTTTCATATTATGTTTACAAGTTCCATCAAAATTGGACCATATTTGAAAACCTAACAAAACCTAAGCTAGCCTAACCTACCCTAATCTATGGACAACTGCTGAACATACCTTAGCAAGAATGGTAGACGTTTGGAAGAAGTTAAATAAGTAATACTTTAATAGTGACACAATTCAATAAATGTTCAATATCTTCTAATGCACTAATGAACATGATCTTTCGTTTTTTCTGAAAATTAAAGAAGAAAGCCAGAAAATTATGGAAGATGAAATGTATTCCAAATTTGATTTTACATTTACTATGCTAGTTTCATAAAAATGGCACTATAATTAAGAAAAAAATGCGTGCAAAAGTTAAACTCCAGAAATGCAAAATTCTGATATATGCAAGTGTTAGAGCAGGGCTTCTCAACCAGGGATATATGTACTCCTAGTGGTACATTTAACATGTTGACTACGGAGTGGGACAAATGTGTACGACTATGTAAATTGTTCACATACGCACAAATGTAATTGAATAATTGTTCATACCATTTTGCGATCTCATTTTGAAGGAATTTTGTCATACCATGAAAATATTATTGAGCACTTATATATTGTATATTTCTTACAAAGCATGGAAACTTATTTAAGCAGGTAAGTTGATACCAGTTGGTTATTTACAACCTAACCAAATCAATTTTTACGACCCTCGCAATTGTAGTCAACGTGTTAACATATTTCATGTGTTAAAATGTACAATATATATTTACACACAACCATATAAATATACATAATTATTAATCATTGTTTATTTCATATTTTTTTAAACTTGTAACTGTGCGGGGGTTACATGAAGATACATCATTAAGCTAAGAGGGTATACGACTATTGAAAGGTTGAGAAGCTCTGGTTTAGAGTATTAGTAGTGTCTTATAAAGTGAAAGGCTTGGTTTTGTGTACTTGAATGCTTAAATATTTGTAGCTTGTTCACTTTTTCACTGAATTTGATATTTCAAATTTTTTTCAAAATAAAAAATAAAGTGTTCCTCTACTTACCAATAAGTAAAGATTACTCAGAAAACTTCAGGTGCTATATGCAATGGTTTTGGTATGGGTTCACATATTATTTGTTAATGAATTCTCAGTGAATTGAAACATGAAAGAAAATATTGTTGCTGTAGTTTATTTCTTAGCAGTGATAAAATGTTCACAGTGCTAGGTTCTTGCATGAGCTTGGAATGACAATCCTTGTAGGTGTTGCTGTGCATTTATTTTCTCAATGTAAGCCACAAGATTTGTTATTGACCACTGTTCTACTTTGGCTATAAGTTTTAAGTTTTTAACTTTTGGATATAACAAGCATATGTATTGCCTGAAGCTTAACTCTTTCAAAAATTTGCTGTTCTGTTGCTGTGCGGAGCTTTTTTACCTAATGACATCTAGGGCTTGTATCTCTCTCTAAAAGTTGTGCTCAGTTGTTTTACATCAACCTTCAAAGCCCAAACAATGCAAGAACTTTTGGTCTGCTTTACATTATTCTCAGGTATTGGATGTGTTTCTGATGTTCAGAAAAAATTTAGCACATGAAAATTTTTATGTGAGTTCTAAAGATTGACTAACATTTTTTTCATGTTAAGATCATAAACTTTTATTTAAAAGGAAATTTTGTGTGTTCAGCAAAACCATGAATTATTAAGGAGAACATTTAAAAAAAATCACCATGAATCAAGGAAATGGCTTTCACGTTTGTTCTATGGGATCTAGATCTATGAAATTTGGCATACGCATGTATTTTTGAAAATAAATAGGGGTCGTATTATAGACTTTTCCCATTTTTGCCATAATTATGGTGGTAATGGGGAAAAGAAGTAGAATATTTTCAAAAGCTATCTTCTCCAAAAGTTATTATTGTAGAGCAATGATTCAGGTTTCATTGAATGCGCAACAAGCTGTTGCGTGGCTAGACGGAGAAAGAATTTGAAATTCGTAATAGTTTAGTTTTTATGAAATTATAAATTTTTGTTAAAAAGTCGTGGATTTTTTTGTAAATTTTTTAATGTTACTTGAAGAGTACTATGAATTTCAAACTGATTTTCCGTCCAGCCATGCAGCCACTCTTTGCGCATTCAATGCAACCTCAATCATTGCTGTACAATAATAACTTTTGGAGGAGATAGCTTTTGAAACAGTTTATCTTCAATGTTCAGAAAGTGCATTTTTCTAGCGAGAAACAGGTAGGCCAGCGCTAGCTGCTGGGACCCCCAACCCAACCTCCTTTCCCCTCTTAGAAAGCACAGAGTGTTCTGTGCTTTTGCTTGCTTGTGAACTAGCCATTTCTCTATTGAATAGAGCAATAGAAAAAGCAAAATCAAGAACTTTCAGGGGTGTGGCACATGCGCTGCAAGGCCGGCGCTGTCTGCGGCGCTCGAACTCGCCCACCTTTCTCACCCTGTTTTCTCCACTTACAAAGCCCAGATCGTTCTGCAACTTAGCCAGCTTGTGAACCAAGTATTTTTCTAGCAAATAAAGCAATAAAAAAATCAAGAATTATCCGGATCTTGGGTAGGCATTCTCCTTAAGAGTGTGTATTTTTTCAGAGGGCGTCCTCCATTAGAGTATGGGCAACAAGCAGAGCTGCTGCGTGTATCCAGGAGGCAGAGGGTCAGGGCGGTCTTCTACTTCTCACAAGGTTGGTGCAATGCTTGTACTTGTGCTGCAGTGTTGCAGGAGCTGCTCACACTTCACTGCAGTGGCCTTCTTTGTGATATTGAATTATTTTACTAGTAATATTCAATTATTTTACTAGTAATATTATATGAAGCCCTTAGAATCATACAGCATCAAGCATCAAATACATCTAGCAAAAATGAGTTATGAATGCTAAATTTTCCTTTGTCTGGAGAGTTAGTCCTAGGTACAGGAAAAAAACTACAAAATGTCAAATACCTCTAAGTTTCTGAGATGCGGTGGTTTCTAAGTTGCCAAACTTTGACGCTGTTCTCTGATATGTTTAAAAGGCGGCTCTTGGTGCCGTATGATTCTAAGGGCCTCGCATTTGTGATATGTTATCATGGTATTCTAGGATACATACATTAAGAAATGTATATGTCTATCAATAGCCTAGAATATTTCAATCCAGTCATAATTATTAGCATCTACTAAGCTAAATTTCTAAAAGTTATGTTTTCCTAAATGATCCACTTCAAATTTAAAACTAGCTTCTGCATCTTTTGTTTAGTAAGAAATCTATGACAGGAATTAATTAAATGCTTCTTTTGTATACTTGGCTGTTATTGATAATGAAATAAAAACGTTATGTTGATCTGGAAAAGTTCAATTGATTCATAGAGGCCTAGGCATAGTTGAGAAAGAAGATAAGGCTTCTTTCCATGAATTTATTTTATTTTTCAATATCACATACTGTGATAATGATTCAAGAAATCTGTGAGAAAATACATAAATCAAGTTCAAGGATCTATATAACATTCAGCTTGTTCCTTCCTTAGTTAGTTAGTCCGTCTGTTACGCTTTCGTTCGTGTTTGCGGTATCATGGATACTCGGTAGCGCAGCCAGGGGGCCACGGGGGCCATGCCCCTCTCGAAATGTTGAGCTGGGGCCTGTTTTAGTTGCTGTTTTAAGTAAGAGAATAAAAATATTGTTGATAATTAATGTCTTTGGTTAGGATAGGATAGTTGGGTCAGGATGGATTAGGTTAGAAAATGTTATGTTAGAATAAGTTACGTTAGAATTTGTTAGGTAATGTTGACCGAATTTTTTCATGGGTCCACCTAGCTTAACGGTGACCTTGTCCGTGGAGTTTCCACGGGTCCTGCTAGTTTTTATTATCTTGACAAATACTATATCCTTATTTCCTAGTATAATTAATAGTTTATTTAAAAAAATGTTTTGTGATGATGGTTTTAATTGAGGTATTTTAAAAAAATATTTTAAATATTTACAAATTTTAAGTCAAGTTGGTAGATCTAGAGTTGAGTTATGAGAGACAATCACTTTAGAAAAATAGAACTGAATTGGCATGGTTTATGTTGCTTTGGCACTTAGGCCTCCTTGTTAGAGGCCTAAAAAGACATTCCCTCAATATTATTCTATGTATAGCTCCTTCTTTGATGTACTGTTCAGTTATCAATATATTTTGTAAGGAAGTAATCATGATCATTCATAAAGAATAATGGATATAGTACGTCATGGAAAAAGTATTCTGTGTTCTAAGTCATTCTGGCTGCTACTCAGTTGCTTCATTTATTGCAGTGAATTACGAATGTTTTCGTTGCTCAATTTATCATGAATTATTTATTTGCTTTTAGCTGTGCTTTAATCATGATCCTTAGGGCCATCACTGGGGCTTGAAACTAGTCTACTTTTACTTCATCACATGTCCCTTGCTGAATTAGTTGTACTTTTTCTTGTTTTTATGTTCGTTTTTTCTAATGTTTGTCTTTCTCTTTCTCTCTCTCTCCCATTCCTTTTTCTGTTCTGATGCTCCTGTTTTGTGAGCAAACAAATTGTGTTGATTTCTGTTTTGAGTGGTTTGGTACTGATATTTGTCTTGGTGGGAATGCATAATTATCTTGTGGTGCTGTTCATATCATTTTCTAATAAACTTTTTAAAGAAAAGAACACTTTTTGTTTTTCTTAGAATATTTGGATTTTTTGTCATGCTCTACTCATTTTTTCATTGCTATAACTTTTTGATGTGACTTTCATGTTTTTCTTTTCTTGCATTTCTACCCAGATGAACAAACTGTTAACCATTGACATGGCTTTGAAATGTAGATGAACGCTAGTCCTTCAGGTCCACAAAACTTATCTATGTGGAGCACCTCAATGCCTTCATCATTCCCATATTCTTCATCACCTCCCTTGCATGCCTCCCGCAGTTTCCCTTCAACAGATAACCCTCCACCTCCTCCCCCTTCTTCTGTGTCCAGCATTTATAACCATCCTACACATGACAAAAGTTCAGGCATGTATTATGCAGAGTCCAAGGTGGTGCACTCATCCTTTCACAACTTCCCACACTCAAGACCTCGCTCACCTACATCACATTACAGAGAAAATCCCTCTCCTGACCTGCAAGCCATGCCACATTCGAGCACATCTCACGCTGCCTCAGCAAGCAGCAGTGGCCTTGTGCATCATTCAAACAGAAGTTCACAAGTGTCTCATTCGAACAGAAGTTCTCTGTATTCTGTGCCCGTCCCTGCCCACTTCTCGTCAAGTGGCGAGCAGCAAGAGGCCCTTCATGGTGGGACAGAGGCACAGCAATGCGAGCAGCTTCTTTCAGAGGCACTGGAGTATGAGCATCGTCATGGCAAACGCCAAAGCAGTGACAAGTATGGGACAACCAACAAAAGGAGTTCTAGTCAGTCTGAGGCATGTTTCAATTGCAACAGCGCTGACCCCTACACGAGAGCTTATTTTGATAAAAATGGAGCCCAAAGTCGACCATCACCAGCACTTGATGCATGCTATTATGTCCCAGATCCCAGTTTCAGTTTTGATAGGAGTGATTTTGGGTGGGGTGATCCCAATCAGCGTCAGTGCTCATCCAGACACCGCCACAGCATTCATGTAGACACTTGCAGGCCTTCTAATGCAGGTGTCTACAGGGAGTACCCTGCTGCACTTCGCAACAGTCGTGACTATTCAGGTGGTGTCCACTCAACATCCAATCCTGCAACACTGCGCACGATGCGTTCCAATGGTTCTTTTCTTGATTACCGAAAATCTAGCCAGGCTGCTCATTTCAATAAGGAAAACAAACTTGTTTCTCAAACATCTGGAAGTAAAAACCTCCCGTATGGTCGCTCAATTTCGCAGCCATCGGGTATAAAACTTGGTTGTGAGAGCGCTTCATTGTACAATGGCAGAGAATCGCACGTATCTTACAGTGACAAGCGACCTCTGCAGCAGTCAATCAGTTGTGATACTCGGAATGGTACACAACAACGATATTACTATGAGCGGCAGATTCATCTTCCACACAAACACCAACAGCCTCACCAGTATGAGCATTACCACCCTGGAGCCCCAGCCAACTTGTACAACTCTCAGTCCATGCTTTGCTCTTCCTTAAGTTCATCTGGTGATGGTCAGCTCAGCAGCTCAGCTTTAGGGGCGTACAGCAGCTGCACTCGGCTTCAGCCACAGCTGAACAGTGAGGATGAAGCTCTACGGAATCCACGGAGCACAAAACAGGAGTTACCTCACCACCGCAAGTCAAGTGCCTTATACGAGCCTCGTGACTCCAGCATTGGCAGCTTGCAGGCTCAGTTGAATAGCCTGAACATGGGAGAGCTCAAACTTGTGCATGGAGGTTCCCAGCGCCACAGCTGGTACCTCTCTACTGACTCTGATGCTTCCAATTTCTCCAGCCTGCATTCAACACTTAGTCGAAGCAACAAAAATGGTCATGTTTCAAATTATTCAACTTGTAGTGGAAGAGACCACATTAGCCATGGTTCCCATCATCCAGTGTTGAATCAACATGCCAGAAATGACTATGCTTCGGATTTCTCCACTCGCAGTCAATGGGACAAAAATGGTCATTGCCCTTTGAACGATAGGACTACTACTGCTGGATTGGCATCTCCTTACCAAGTTTCTGATCTGTGTATTAAATGTGATGGTTCTGAAATTCAAAAGACAGATTCCTTCCTTCGTTCATCAGGACGCCAGCTCACTCACATCCCACCAATCCCCGTGCTCCCTGAAGATGATGCGTTACCTCAAACATCATTGCCTAAGAGCAAGAAGTCCAGTCACCAAGACGATCCAACAACTCACTCACCTAAGCAAAGTAGTACTGAGAATGCTTCTGCTCCAAAACCGCCTGTTCGATCTCAGTCAAAAAGCCATCAAAAAATCAAACCTCTTTTGAAGTCTCTGTCTCAAACTTTCGGCTTCCATTCTTCTACCTCTCGTTCTAGAGCCAGGGCCAAGCCTCGTTTTGAAATCTTACGCTTTCACTCACACCCATCTGCTTCTGGTAATTGTGATGGAGTGAACTCACCATCAGATTGTCTAACTGTAGCTGCTAGTAGCTCTAGTGTTGTGTCGCAGGCATCACTAACCTCGAGTTCTTGTGCCTCCCCTTCTGCAACTCTCCCTTCTCTGTGTGCCTCCCTGCTCCGACCTCGACCTTCCCTTGCCGCCTCTGGGCCGGCACAGAACAACGGCAGCGGCGTTGTTGACGGCCGGAATGGGAGTGGGGGTGACATCAGAGGCAGCACCGGGGGTGGTGGTGACACCACGTCCAGCGTGGGAGACGACGGCACCACCACCAACATCCAGCACATCAGTGAGAGGGAGCACGACGATCTTGACCAAGACCCGTCTCTGCACCCCACTGCCGGGCCGCTCTTCCTCAGTAAAGCTAGGCGTGCTCAACAGAGTGAGTTGCCATTTGGTTTGGAGTAGACTGCGGCATTCTCAGACCCAAATTATCAAACTTTGTCTTGTTCAAATAATTTCCGAGTATTTTAGGTGGAAATATGGACTGAATTCTCTGAACAAAATGATCAAGCTTTGCCTTGTTTCAGATAATGTTTGTGTGTCTTGGTCGGAAAAAATGGCCTATCTTGCAATGTACAACGACGGTGCTAGTCTCCAATTGAAGCGTCTCTGGTCCACCTTGAATTTCAAAGAAAATTAGAATATTTTTGTTAGATAGAAAATCAATTTTGTAATGTATAACTAATTTGCTAGTCGCCAATACAGATCTCTCTTGAACCAGCTCGAGTGTGGAGTTTAAGTTAGCAGGTGCTAGGACTTGAATTTACAATCAGTAAGGAAGAAAGCACCAGTATTTACTGGTGATTGATGTTTTCGATATTCAAATCTAATGCTAGTGCCGGTTATTATCAGAGCATCATGAGATTGACTCTGTTCCTTCATTTATTAAAACCTAAATTGATCTCTTGATTTAGCTGTATTTCTTCATCTAGTCCTAATTCAACTGAGAATTCTTGATAGACTTAGTTATATATAGGTACTGTACACTAGGAACTCAATAGCTAAGGTCTTCCATTGTGTCGTGTTGATAGTTGCTGGATTGCCTGGCATTTGTAATTAAGATCATTTCTTTGTCTTCTTTTTCAGATGGCATTGTCAGAAGAAAAAGTAGAAGTGAGGTATGTTGAAATGATTGTAGTGCAATTTTACAGTGTTCTTCATGATATTTATATGGTAACCTAGACAGAGGCTTTTTTGATAACTCGTCTGGAATATGTGAGGGGTGAGGGACGTGGTGGTGGAGATTGTGTGGTTGGTGTGCTGTGCTGTGTGTTTGTGTTGTGTTTTGAGCAATGAGTGCTGCTCTGTGGCGCTTTTTGAAGGGAAGCGTATTTTGTAATGTGGAAATATTTCGTTTCTTTTAAATGAACTGCACATTTTTTGAAACTTGACTCCCAGCATTGAAATCTAGAGTAACTCATGCCAGATTTAGTGTTTGAGAATCTTTTATTGTAGATTTAATTGCAAAAGTGCGTTATTTTCAGTCAGTTTTCTTATAGAAATGACGAATTGCAGTAATTATTTCATTTTCTTTGTTTTTCTCTATTTATTGTAAAAACTGATTTTCTTATTCCTATAAATCTTCATTCTATAGCTTTCAGAACGTATAAAACATCCTTCTTCTCAGTACCCATTCGTATTACACTTGCATTGAAATCCATTTTTCACCTCAACTTTGGACAACTAAGCACAGAAATCACGACATAACTCAAACAACAAACTTGTGTTGCAGCTGGACAATGGGCGGAGCCTGAAGAAATCCTCATCCTGCTCCACCATCTACTTGGACGACTCGACTGTGTCTCAGCCGAACCTGAAGAACACAATAAAGTGTGTTGCACTAGCCATCTACTACCACATCCGCAACACCAACGCCACTCGCACGCTGGACATCTTCGATGAGCAGCTGCATCCTCTCACGGTAAGTGACGTGGCTCATACATTGGTGCGAGGGTGGAGCTGGGTTTGTATGGTAGACTTGTGAGCTTCGCCATATGGTGATTGCAGAAATGATGTCCACCCTGTATACAGAAATGATGAACTGGGGAATAGCGAATACACCCATGAAACGCCTCTGTAGCGTCTTTAGTGGTGAAATGTTGGTTATAATAATTAGAATGATAATAAACTTGTGAGGTTAGTGGGGTATGGTAGGCTTGTGAGGTTGTGGGGTATGGTAGGCTAGAGAGGTTAGTGGGGTCTGGTTAGGCTAGAGAGGTTAGTGGGGTCAGGTAGGCTAGTGAGGTTAGTGGGGTCAGGTAGGCTAGTGAGGTTAGTGGGGTCAGGTAGGCTAGTGAGGTTAGTGGGGTCAGGTAGGCTAGTGAGGTTAATGGGGTCAGGTAGGCTAGTTAGGTAAGTGGGATTTATGTTTAACCCGTTTGAGGGAAGATTTATTGAGATTTTTCACCAGAGGAATAGATCTAGGTGTTGAAATTTGCAATCTGCTGAAATATTTTTGTATTCTAGTGGGAAATTTTGAAAACAAAGTTCGAACGCTACTTTTGATGATGATAATGCAATGCTGAGTTCCCTTCTGGTGTTCTATCCATGTAGTAATGTGGCGTGTGTTTGGGTGGCTTCGTTTTTATCTGGTCTGAAAGTTCAAGTTCTTTTTAACACTCCGAAATTCATGCCTGTTAATTCATGCCTGTGTGTACTGAATTTATGTGTGGAACTGTTCACTACCATTTCGTGTTGCTGCCACAGAAGGATGGAGTTCACCCTGACTATGACAAGCACATCCCAGAGCACCGCCACATCTACAAGTTTGTGCGGACGCTGTTCAACGCTGCTCAACTCACTGCTGAGTGTGCCATCATCACGCTCGTCTACCTGGAGAGGTGCGCATGTGTTATGCTTGCACGGGTGTGGTACTGGTGCATTGAATATCTTGTGTGGCAGGGATGGTATTTGGTGCTGCTGTAGCGTGAGGTCAACCTCACCAAAGCATGAGATCTACCTCTAGCTAGTACTATCGCGTCTGGTTAGGTTAGGCTGCTAATGGATATTACTTATTTTCATTCATTTGATTTGGCGATAAACACTTAATTTGTTCGTCTCAAACTGCACCTGGCTAGGCGATAAATGGCGGTAGACCAAAGGCTATAATGGCACCTGGTATTTTTACTTTCATGGATCCTTGACAAATTTTCTGATGTTTCTTCAAAGCATTCATCATTAATTTAATTGTTGATTTCTTTATGAATCTGTGTCGATGTACATGCTTGTTTGACTTTACAAAAACGATGAGCCCAGAAACCATGTGTACTATGGTCATTGTTAAATTGACGAACACTACTGAATATGTGGCAGCCCAGAGATATGAGGTGAAGGTGAGTTGCCGTCTGCAAGCGTTCTTGATGTGCGGTGTCAGTGACGCGTTTACTTGAGACGTCACCATGGACCATGTGAGTAGCGGACTGCTCTGTTGCTCAGCCCAACAGATAGGCCTTGGAAGCCCACAAACATCGGAGACTTCTTTTGCAGAACCCATTTCACAAACGAACATCATCATCTTGGGGATCTTTAATGCTCTCACTTTAGAACCCATTGTGCTGTTTATTTTCAGTTACAGACTTTTCCGTTACTGAGAACTTATTGTAGCGACTTCTGATGAATTTCAGATCGAAAAATCACCTTACGAGGCTAATTAACAGTGAAGGCATTCTACCTTGAATACGTTTTAAACAAGACATTTCGAGCCTTGAGTTCATTCTCGGGAGTAGTAAATAGAAAACTTATGCCTTCATTCAAATACAGTTCCTAGAATTAGTGGTGCGAGCAATAAAGTAAGGAAAATAAACTTTGGGCTTGAAACGTCTTGTAGAACCATAGGAAGTTGTAGAAAGAGAGTTGTAGGAAATTTAGCTTTATTCTGAGATGGATTATTCATCATTAGGAATTAGGGAGACTTGACTTGTCTAAAATAACTCGGTCATTACAAGGAACTACTTGTTGCTCATTTGACAGTGTATTATTTTGACTTGTTTTCTAATTCAGTTTGACTGTGTGCAGATTATTAACGTACGCCGAGTTGGACATGACGCCAGGAGGGTGGAAGCGTATTGTGCTCGGAGCAATCATCCTGGCCAGCAAAGTGTGGGACGACCAGGCAGTGTGGAACGTTGACTACTGCCAGATACTGCGGGATATCTCCGTTGATGATATGTGAGGCTGGTGTGCTTTTGTGGCCCTCCCTCACAAGGAGGTATAGTGTTTAATACCTCGGCTATAAATAGGCCCTCAGGACTTTTTTCTTCTGTGGCCACTTCTTTCAATTTTCATGTCTTCTTTGTTATCTCTTTGTTGCTTTTTCGTCCTCTGCCGTCTGAACTTGTTTTGTATAATGTGTACTAAGTGTTCCCTACTCTTTGCTCTCTTGAGATCACCTTTGCTGTGGTTAGGGAGTCTCATGCTGGTGTGGCTACGTAACCTTCCTGTCAATAAATGACATTAATAGCTTATGGCTTAAATGAGATGATATATACTTAAATGGCCACCATACTTACGTGTTTTTAATGGCATTGAAATGCGAGTTCATATATGTATCTTGTTACGCTATGAGGCAAGTGGATTAACCATTGCTCACTATTCCCATTACCTTAAGAATAGTAAAGTACAAGGCTCATTGCTGAAGTTTTGTACTCAATTGTTATTGAATCTATGATAAAAACAAACTTTTCGAGAGAGTGTTGATCACCTGTTGGCTTATTGTAATTGAATCTATGATGAAAGACAAACTTTTTGAGATAGCATTGATGGCCTGATTGGCTTGCAGGAACGAGCTAGAGCGCCAGTACCTAGTGATGATCCAGTTCAACATCAACGTGCCGGCGTCTGTGTACGCCAAGTACTACTTCAGCCTGCGCACGCTGGCGGAGGAGAACGACTTGAGCTTCCCTGCCGAGCCCCTGAGCAAAGAGCGCGCCCACAAGCTCGAGGCGCTCAGCAGGGACTGTGAGGACAAATACGCCGCGCAGCTCCGCGATTCCGCCTCCATGGGCAAGCGCTGGAGCAGCCTCGACAACGTCAACGCCAACAACAGGCGCTCTGTCGCTATCTTGTCCTAAATCCTGCGACCCTATGACATTTTCTTATGTGGCGTCGCTGCCGCTTTGTTTGAAGGTGTTGCGCCGTCGCCATGTTGTCTGAGAAAGTGGCAGAGCAGTTGCCATCTTATCTGGAAATATGGCAGCGCCGCCATCTTGTCTTGCAGTACGATGCCTCCACCATCTTGTCGTCAGTTCTTCTGTAGTGGCATAACTGCAATTAAATAAAGCTCGGAGCCGTGCCCTGCGACTACAGACTTGAGTGTATAGTGGCGGCAGTAGCAGGTGCTAACTAACATGCGGTATCGAGCGAGAAAATGCGGTGATGGACGTATAACAGTAATGTATGGTAATACGAGTAGCAAGTGGAGGAAAGTGAATTAAAGACTAGCTCCCGTTTATATTGATCAAGAAAGGTGCTTATTTAAGATTTATCTTGTGATAGTGATCTTGAAAAAAGCTTACTGGCTATTTTAAAGTGAGGTAGTGAGCGAGAAAAAGTTAATTTAGATTTAATTGTATCATATAGTGAACCGGGGACAAGGTAATTAGAGACAAAGTGATGTGACGGGAGTGAGTGAAAAAATAACTTTTCGAATTTCTACGGAACGCAGTGTGTTGTGTATAGAAACTGTGCACCTGTTTGGAATGCATAGTTTCCTGGATATTTCCTTTTCTAGTGTGGTTTGCTGGAAAAGTATTTTTGGATTACGAATGTATAGCTTGTTGGTACACAGATTGTAAACTGTTGCCTCCCCTTTTGGAAATGCCAAGAGTCCTGAGGATTGGTAATTCATTCATTGGTTCTAGTGCAGAACCTTAGTGAACTGGTGCTGTAGTTCAGAACCTTGATTCATTGGTTGTAGTTCTCCATGTTTTCCTGCATTTATGAAATTTCTTTCGGTATTTTTCAGGCGTGTATTGCAATAACGATTACTTAATTTTTTTTTGCCAAATGAGAATACCTGCCTGGCTGGTTCCTACGGACAAGGAGCAGACTACTGGAAAATTCTTTGCAACAATACATCATTAGTTTCCTTGGACACTCAATTAAATTTCTAAATCTGATTCATTCATTCTCCCTTAAGTTCTTTCTCATTCTCTATAGATCTGACACATCAGCGGTCTTTTACTGACTGCTGTTAGAATCACATAAAAAGTAACTACGTCTACTAAACATATATAGTCATCTCGTAAAGTCCTATTTCACATTCTTCTTGGCCCTTCAGTCCAGGTTTCATGAAGTACAGTAGTGCGCGAGTTAAAGGAGTGGACCACAAACGCATTTGCGGTGTCGACATGCGGGACTCGGACTTCTTCTTGGCTAGCGCTGCATGAATGTGTTCTGTAGTCTTTTCTTTGTGTCAGTCTGCGGCTGCGATGCGTGGAATGGTCTATCTCGTAAATACCGGCATCTATACGAGGGTTTTTTCTTTTCCAAGTGGATGAAGGTTCTGCTGATCTAAAAATTTTATTCGCGGAATTATGAACATGGTTAGGGAAGTTTAAAAATTGTCTGCTAACCTTCGAAGTTTTGATTGAAAAAATTAGCTTTGGAATTGTACACACAAATGAGTGTAAAATGAAGCTGACTTCCAAAAAACAGCAGGTCAGGCCTAATTAATTTAAATAAAGTAAAATATTTACTTCGAATTAAGCAAATAAAGATTCCGTTCTGTCAATTACGAAGTTGATTCCGCAGATTTTTTGTTGTCTGTCTGCACCCTGAGGGTTCATCAGAGCATTTGTTGACTCTTTATTAGCCACGTCGTATCTTTCAGTTCCAGTTGAAACTTTGTCACCGGGTGAAAAATTGTTTTCTGGCTTATGGGCCGAGCGCAGCTTCTAGGTAGTGAAAAGAGTTCTTTTTGTTTCATGTTATTTTTCTTTGCTTCAACTGCTTCGTGAGATATTATTTTGAAAATAGCAAGGTTTGTATAGTTTTGCTTTTTAGTCTTTTATTGTATTAGTCAAGAAGTAGGTAGGCACTCTCCTGTTCTATACATGTTCTAATTTTTCAGTGTTCAGGTAGAAATGGATGATATGTTGATCTAATTTTCTTTTTTTTTTACTTCAGCCTCAATGTTTCCGCAGTCGTTACTTGTATCGTTACTAATCCATGAAAAAATTTAAAGTATAGTTTAGAGAAATGAAGATATGGCTGTCAAGCTGGATTAGTGGTATCTGCAGTCAACTTTTACGGTACACCAATGATCTGGTTTGAGTTAGACTTTGGTCTTTGATGGGTTCTTCCTCAAATTCCTTCAAATAACTCCTTCAAGCAACCCCTTCAAGCAACCCCTTCAAGCTTATCATGAGGGACTTGCCACACTTGGGAGACTTGCACTATCAAGGAAGTGCGCAGACATGGTAAATGTTTGCGTAAACTTCCTTGAGGTCACCCAAGCTATACAACACAGATCAGCTTGGGTTCAACTTCAGTCGTGTGAGTTACGTACAAATGTTCTTGTTTACTTTTTAGGCTGGGTTACCTGCGGTCATTAAGGTGATACCCTCTCCCTATTTGCAGTCTTTCGTTCCTTGAAGATGATGACGGAATTTAGGGAGAGCGTCGGCGATCTTTAAACCACGTATCTTGATGCTCCTACCAATGCGATGACCATATACACGATAGCATTTCAGTATCAGCCGCATCACTGATGATTGTACCGTCATTATGTTGATGTAGTTGCCGACTGATCGCCTCTCAGGGATACAACTATTGTATCTATGGGAATTAGCGCTCCCAGGGGGGCAATGTGAGGGCCCGAGCTAAAGGTTAGGTAGGCTTTCTTTTTGTTAAAATAACATAGGTTTTTGTTTTGTTACGGACCAACTTTTTTTCGGTTCACTGCTGTCCTGTTTTCTCAACACCTACTACTTTCTTCTTCAACTTTGACCTTGTTTCATGAACTTCTTTCTTATCTTACTGTTTCTATGCCCTTTCTGCATGGATTCCGCGTTCCCTTAACTCCACACTAAATGGTGCCTTCTTCCTTCCTCTCTTTGGATCGCCTTTGTTGCGGATAGGGAGGCTTAAACTAACTAATAATCTAATCTGCCGACTGATCGTTTGTCCAGGGTCGTGGTATGCCTTGATCGTCTCTTCAGCTACATAACTATCATTGATGGATGGTAGCGTTTCTTTGCACGTTTACCACTCCTTTGGTTTCTTGGGATAGCAAAATAGGGTTCCCACTTCTGCTCATGTTGTGCTACGCCCACTCTGAATTTTAGGAGAGAAGGAAGGTACCTTTTATGGTCACCGTGGCCGAGTAGTTAAGAACGCGCCCTTCACTGGAAGGTGTCGACAGTTCGAATCCCGGCAGTGCCATCTGGTGTTTCTCCCCGTTGGGAAAAGGAAGAACTCTGCAACAATTCCCCACTCTACCCAGGTGTCGGAAATGGGTACCGGCTTGACAGGGGGTAACCGTCATTGCGTCTTGGTGTTAGTTATGAGGCATTTGAAAAACCAATGTACGAAGTGATATGCATCAGGCTTGATTTATTGGAATAAAGCATCCTTTATAAGCAGTCTGAAAGTTCGAGCTCGAGTCTTATGGTACGGATATCAAAATGTAATCTTCTTACCGATTTGACAAACTAAGAAGCTGAAAGTGAAGTTCTGGAATTTTGTGCTTGAATTTGCGTGCAAATGTGCCAACTACATGACGCTTTTGAACGAATTTAATGCTCTGAAAATATCTATTATAAAATCTTCTTCGCAATGGTATGGGCTGGTGCAGGTCAGTGTTGAAGTTAAGATCTGACGGGATGGATGTCACTTTCCCTCAAGACTGGACATCTTCGTAAAAACTGTCGCAAAAATAACTAATAGTTCATTGGTTGTTGAGTTGAGTTTCACACGTATGTTGAGATACTTGTGAAAGAAAGCTAACGTTTATATACGTGCAGAAGGATGAGTGTTTATTAGGATCTGTTAGTCATAAAAGATGAGAAAATCGCTAGTTTTTTACATTAGGTGTGTGGTGGTGCTGATGCAGTGGGCGATGTGGTGGTGAGCTGCAGTTGCGGTTTGTTCAGCTGTGCAATAGTGATGCAATACGGAACTTTAATTCCTGATACGTAAGTACCTCTATTAGAGTAAATTTTGGGTGTCTCGTAGGTGAATTTCTCCAACTTCGTGTGTGCTGGTGGCCGCAGCCTTGCTGCCTCTCATTTGATTGAAATTGAAAATTTAAGGTTAGTCCGCCTCTTTCTGTATTACTAAAAGGGCTTGTGTTTTATGAAACGTGGGACGAGGTCTGTCTGGACGCGTGGGAAAGCAAGAATTGAAATTTTTTCAGTTCAGGTAATAGCAGTCTAACAGTCTGAGTCGCCTTCTTTAATTTTCCGTCAAGTAATTTACTATGTGTGACTCGTAAACTGGCGAAAATATTTTGGTTTTGATTCTATTCTTGATATACTGTAATGTTCGCACTTGAAGTTCTTTTTAGTTTGACGATGGTTACTTATTTATTCAAATTCCAGAGGGAAAATGAATGCGAAGTCACAAGGTGCTTCTATGTTGAAATAGAAAAGATGTTTTTATGGACCATTTTTATTGGTTAACTTCTCTCCTCATTTTAGCAACTATAACCGGACTTTTTCAATTCTTTGTTGTTTCATGAACTTCTTTCAATTTTGCAGTTTTAATGCGCAGGTTGTAAAGAAGACATCTTGTGCTTAAATTCCATTTTTCCTTAATTCTGTGCGGAATGGTGCCTTCCTGCTTAAGCTCTTAGGAACACCATTGTTGTGGTTCAGGAAGTTCAAATCAACTTCATGTTAAATTTTACTTCAGCATCATATTTCAGAGGACTATTCGAGCGTCAAAAATTTTACATTTAATGAAAACTAGAGTTGAGTGGCTCTCACGAAGCCAATGCGCTGTGCAGTTGTGTACAATGAGTCATAGAAGCTCCGTGTGCATTCGCTTAACAAACTTCCTACTTCATGGATTGTGCATCGGCGAGGCTTGTGTTATGGCTGGCGGTCTGCAACACGGTTTGCTGTGGTTTTGAAGCGCTGTAGTCGTCTCGGAATAGTGCACTAGTCGATAACTACTAACGTATCTAATATATTTTCTTCGGCACGTGCTGGTTATGGGAATCTACTGAAATTCCACTATGCGATGTCTTCGAGAGGCTCCCGTACTCGTCCAGCGTAGCTGACTGTGCCAATTGGAGTCCTATAATTTTTAACTTCTGTTCTACTTCTGGTTTGAATTTTGGTAGTTTTACTGTGATGGTGACCTCTATTGGTTGAAAAATTTTTCAAAAAATGAATTTTGTCTTTTATTAATTAACGGAGGCATGTCTTGATTTAAGTCGCATTACTTAGTGTAAGCCTGGCGTTTATTTTGGGTGGACATGTGTTTGATGGCAGGTTCTTATTTTCGAAAATTTATGTCGACTTACTCGCATATTTATCCGTCATTCTAGCTTATAACATTGAAAAAAGTGTTCATTTTGTACTCAAGTGTCTCCCTTTTCGAGAGATTACTCAGTTTGTTATTTATACGTCAATGTAGATGTAACATTGGACTTGTTTGTTATGCAACAAATTGGTCTACATAGGCCGTGTGAACTTTTTGTCATGTTTTCTCGACTCCAAACTGCAGAAACAATATAATGCTCTCTTTATTTTGACTGCTGCACCACTTTTGGAAATACTGTTTCCATAATCCTCATCTTATTATTGTAGGTAAATTTCGAACCTTATTTTCAATGATCTGAATTGAACCTTTCCGGCGTTCGTTCCTTTGCGGAAATCTGGTCTGGGTTGTGTTTGATTTTCTTCAAGGTTGGGCGATAAACACCGTAAGTAGCATTGTTCAATTCGGTTTTTGTTGGATGATGCTCACGTGTTGAGGAGTTGATAAAAGCCCTTTTGTTGAATTTGGGTATTATTTTGAGATCTTAATATTTTAGCTGGCTAGGAAGAAGGAAATTTCTTAAACCTTCTGCACCTACGGGCTAGTACAGGGATTCCCAACCCTTTTTCCGCCCCACACTAATAAAAAGAAATTTCATTCGAACCTCGCACCCCCCTGAAATAAAAAGGCCAACATAAAGCGAATATCCTATTATTTACCTGGACTTTTCTTGCACTCACAACCTAACCAAACCACCCCTGGAATATCGTCTCGCATCCCAGGTTGAGAAACCCTGGGCTAGAAGCACCTTTTGAGTCATTGGACGGAGTTGGCGTTTCTTTTTCACGAACCTTCAGTTGAAGGTTAACGAGTCCGTGTTTTCAGCGTTAAATGATCAAAATTATCAATAGAACTTCACCTCCACGAAAATTTTCAACCGTCTTACAAAGATGCTAAACCATCTACGTCTGTGAACGACCTCTTGTACTTAACTTGAATATTTACTGGAGTAATTCCAGATTGTTTTATGAAACCGTGTGTGTGTGTGCAAAATAAATCGTGTCGATTTTATTGCATAAATGTGCTGTGCTTCTTTTGGAGTCGTTGTATGTCGATCGTTGTCTTGCTTGCTTACACTGCCTCGAAAACATATTTTTTTCTGAAATATTTGCTAATAACAGCGGCCGTGTTAGTTTGCGTACACTCAACACTACAGAATTATTGAACTCATTTTTCTGATTTGTGTGTAGTTGCTTTCGCAATTTAATGGTTTGGTTAAAACGTCTTGTTATAGTTGAAACTGCTAAGCAATTGACGTCGTCGTAGCTAGCAGCGTAAATTTTTCAAGCAGACTAGGCTAAACTACGTACTACAGCGCGAAGTGTAGTCAAGTTGTGTTGGGAGAATTTACGTATTAGCTATACCGCTATGACGACGTAAATTGTTATAAAATCCACCCCTTGAACAACACCTTCTGCGATGCTAGTGTTGCACTGTCTGTCGAGGTGTGCCTTAGTTCCATGTTGAACGTACGGCGCTTTTGGCAGTTGTTGGATAATGGGCAAAAGTGACTTGTGTTATATCGTAAGGAGAATTTTATAACATTTTCTACTTGTTTGAATTTTGCTGGTGTTCCAGATTTGAAAACAGGTCAAAATAGGCCTTGTACTGAGAAGTGTTTCTTTCGCTTTGTATCATAAAAGCAACGGTCTGGCGAGTTCATTCACTATCAGGATTAGTTTTAGTTGGGGGCTTCTGAAGTATTCCAGATGGGAAATAAAGAGTAGGAGGAGACTCATGTTGTGCCATGTTAGTGTAAGTCTGCGGCGCGAAAGCAAGAGTGTGATGTGACGCTCTCAGTCAACAGATGTTCCTGTGACATAACCATGCCGTAGAACATCGTGTCGCCGTCAAAACTTATATGATGAACACTCAATACGTGTAAATCTAACCAGAGAAAATGCAGGGTGCAAGTCGTCATCCGTGCTGGAGGTGCAAGATAAGTTCCCACGTGGGAAACTTCCACCAAAAAAAAAAATGAATGCTCTTTTCAATGATACCGTAATTGAAAAGTTATTGTACCTTTTGGCTTGATGAAATCCCTCGCGTCGTTTTTCATGTTCTTTGTTGCTGCACTTTTGATATTTTGTTACTTAAGATATCAAGTTGTAAATCTCCTAACAAAATTTGATGAATGCTCTGACTCTTGGAGAAAGCTGAAATTTCATAATGAATGCGGAGATTTGCGTGGGTGCCTCAATTTGTAACGTTAATTTTATGGCAGCCTTTAATAACTCGGGTTCAACTTCGAGGCAATAGAAGATAATGCAGCAGTTGTGTTCTTCATGCGTGATCCTTCCCTGAATGCCATTCAAACCAACCCCTTGATTTCCTCTTCAGTATACTTCAGGCTCATAGTCGCAGAACCTTGGCTCTAAATCTTGTATTTTCACTGCAAGATGAGGCTGCTGATTGTGAAAAGTTAATAAAGAGTCTTTTAAATCCAGGTTTATTGCTCTTGCTGCTGGCCTCTGAGAGGACGCATGCGTAGGTTCATACGTCTGAGCCAGGTATGGTGTGGCAACATTGCGCAAAGATTTTTCTCGAGTTCTGAAAAGTACTTTGAATTCATTAATGGCATTATTTTGTTGTTAAAACGAAGAACTTAAACGCGACACCTGCGCAGATTTGGTGTTCTTGTATTGACATTCCTGAATTTTGTGGCATTTTTTTCGCGATTGACGTGGTTATTCTCACCACTGTCAAGGTCTGAACAAACTGTTTTTGAGGTTTGGTTCCCTGCTGAACTTTTATACTCGATTATTTATACCACTGGAAAATACTAAATCTAATAGTTCATTCGATCGTTGTCAGTTGAGTTGATAGGTTCTCTCACTGGACGTGTTATTTATTGATTGTTGGTTGACTGGCCGTTCATATTTTTTTGCTGGTTGTCCGTGAATTTGATTTGCATGCACCGCAAGTCTTGCTTCGTTTCTGTTGTATATATGAACGCCTCGTGTGAGCTGCTGCTTCCGAGGGTGTCCAATAAGTAGTGCCCAGAATGAGAATAGTGTCTTTGTTCCCACGTGAGGTCTGACGTGAGGAGTCAAAAGCACGGGGATGCTATACAGACCAGGGCTGCCTTATTGGCTTTTGCCTTTTTTAGACCAAAATGCTTCACGAGTTCAACAGAATTTATTTTAAGAAGACCAAATTTGAAAAGCTTGTTAAAACAGGGACGTGCGATTTCTTTTAAACGTCGAGGTTCAGCAATTTTATTTGAAGACAATACATATTTGAAGTAATATTTTAAATAGTCCAAACTTGACGAATTTTATTTGTAACTGGGAAAGTTGTGAAAAAAGGAAAGAAAAAATACGTTTGATACCTTAAGTCAAAAAAATCCAATTGGGCAACGCAGTGACGATAGTCAGGTGGTTCTTGGTGTCTCTTTTTGTTGATGTTATAGTTTGACTTCGTGGTGCCCTCGAGTAGAGGAAAGCGTGTTTGTAACTCTGCGTAGACGCGCACGCTCGCGGTCGCTGCTTTGTTCGTTGTTCTTCTGATGAAATGTTTAAATTTGTTCTCGATATCGCTTTTTATCCTATAGATTTATACTTATATTCTGATTAGCAGCCTAGCTTGTGAACTAATTTCCTTATCCTAAATATTTATGCTTATATTCTTCTGAATTAGCTAGCTTGTGAACTAATTTTTTTGGCTACAGAATCTTAACGTGATCCTTGTACATATAGAGAATAGAGGCCAATTTAGGTAGTGTAAGGCGCCCCTCCGTCGTCTGTGCTTTCATGACATTTTTGGCTTTAAATTCTAGCAGTCTTCATTGGTGATGGTGTAAGGGAATCCTTGCATAGCAGGATCGGATCCTCTTCGTAATTTCATGTTGAAAGTTCATCTACTTGTTTTGTCACCGTAGCCTTGAGAAGACCACATTTGCGGTGGAGTGCTCTAAACCTTCAAGGAAGCCGTGCAGGGAACGTAAAATGATTTCAATTGACCTACGGCTATGCTATCATTAACTGAATTTTTTAGTAGCCTCTGCGACGCAACAAACTCTTCCAAGATTTAGTCACGGCCAAAGCGCTGCATGGTGGAAAACACCAAGCGTAATTTAATGAAGAAAACGTAAAGTGCAATGCACGATTTCGAGGCCATGATGTCGTCTTTGCCTCCTGACGATGCTGGCGTTGCTGCCTCATGGGATGAGTGATCAACGCGTGCTGGCGTCGCTTGATCCGTTCGTGGCGGGAGCTGAATTAAACCCTCCAATGCCGCACTTTTATTCTTTTATCCCTTCACTACATGGTTTGGTGAATGTGACACGTTCTTAATTTACTGTGTATAGAAATAATCAATTGAAACAAGTGCATTTCTACGGTTTGTACCGCTCATGAGACGCACTAAACATAAAGTGAACGTGCATGATACGTGTTCGGTACACCCCTCAAGCGGTGGAGTTCACTTTGGATGCCATTACTGAAAAAGAAAGTAATTTTTTTCTTTTTTTTCAAAATAATTCATGCAGTAAGGGTTAAAATTGCGTTTCCAGTGAAAGAGTAGGGGTAAACCAAGAGCGTACCTACGCAAGTCATATTGTTGTGATTTCTCTACATACTGCTTCGTGTCTGACTTCTTGTCAGCTTATATTGTTATTTCCCTACATCTATGCTCTTTAGTCTTGTGCTTCAAGAATATTGACTGTTTTTAATGCACCGAGTTGTCAACCTTTTAATTCTTTAAGTTAATTTTCTGTCGCCATATTCTTCCGCAGATCTTTTTCCTGAGTTCATTTCATTTTGAAAACGGATTACATGTATGGCCTTACGATATGATAAACTTTCATGCGTAAAGCTTCTTTTTAGAACAATTAAACAGGTTGTACTCTGCCAAATTACCTGATTCAATTACCCACGTTGTATTACCTAATTCAAACACCAGTAATGAAGTGGTTGGTTCTCGATACGACCCACAACAGACTCAACACCTCTCACTGCCGCGTGTTGGACCCGGTCATCAACTTCCTAGTCCCTGTTTTCTGTTTTGAGTTGCCCTCTCCTTCGTGAGTTAGACCGCCGTATTGTGCAGACGAATTCGCCGTTCTGTTCGGTTCTTATCCTTGCTTTTTGTCCCTACCGCGTTGTCGTAGGTTTGTGTCCCTTCTTGTGCCTGGTGATGCTCTTCTGAGTGATGTTACCATGTGAAAATTTTCTCTGTTAAATTATTTTAACTTCGTCTGTCAACTATTTTCTCTGAACAAATTTTTCAGGTGAGATGACCGCTATCAGTTAGTCTTCGTGTGTGTGACTGAGGACGGGTGAACGCAGTTAAATTATTTAATGGTGGGGAATTTTTTTATGAAACGAACGTCTCCTTAAAAGTTGCTCTACGTTGATCTTATTATGAACTGCTTTAATTGTGAGAGAATAATTTGGTCAGACCATCCTTTTACCAGCGTGGTGAACTGTGCCAACTGAGACCCTGAAATTTGGCGCCCTGGGGGTGCAACTTGAACTTCTACTTTTCTGCTATTCTTTGTGTTATTTTACTGAACGGAAACGGAGGTTAAGACCTGGTATAAACAAATAAACTGGTGATCAACTTGGTCGAAGAAAATTCTCACACAAAGATCATATGAAAACAGTATGGCCTCCGTACGAATGTGATCGATTCCGATTATTATTGTGGTGAATGTGCCATTTTCCCCTTCAAAGCCAGAGTTTGTGTTGCTCTCGTCTTCCTCATGAAAGGTTTCATGCAAATTCATTACGAATGCCAAGAAGTAAACGTCGCGGTGAGCTTTCTGAGGCTAACTCTTCGTCTTAAAATTGGCAAATCTGTGAATCAAATATTTATCATTAGTGTGGAATTCATTGTTCAAAATTGAAATTAATCTTTATTCGTGTCACTTCATACTCTATTTCTGCTTCGCGCGAAATTTGCTGTAAAGAATAGAGTAGGAAGATGATGGTGATGCCCACTCTTCTGATCAATATGTTTTGAAAATTACCCTTAACTCTAAAGAAAACTATCTTCTAAATTTTACGTTTCTTTTCTCTCGAAAAACTAGATTTGCGCAGTAATGAACCTGTATTCCTTTCAAAATTATCGCTTTGTTTCATTTATCACTTGTTCGCTGAGAGCTTACGTTTTGCTTTTTCACTGTATATCTGGTTTTTAATTTTCAAAAACGACCGACAATCACGGTCCATGACCTCGCGAAGTAATCTCCATATATGAAGTGGTTTTCAGGGCTTGATAACGAAGTAATTCCGCCCTGCACTCTCAACTTTTGGAGCGCGTTGCTCCGAACCAACCCTTGTACGGGTCAACTGCTCGTGAGTTTGTGAAACGAACAAAACGATACTTTTTACTAAATTTGTTTTATATTTGACTGGTTAGCTCGTAAGGTTATGAGACTGGTATGCTTACAACTTGAACGTGAATGAATATCAAAAATGATACGATGCCAAAACGACTTTTCCGATCACCTTGGCCACTTTCTATGTAAGTGTTTTGTAATAAAACTATGAGCTGACATGCGTGTGATCTTATCCTTTTCCTTCGTATACAAGCCTAGGCGAAATTTCGTAGTCCACAGTTATAAGAGTCTTTTGTTCATGGAACTGTACTTTGTGCGAGAAGATTCTGTTCGCTCTCTTTCGCGAAAGAGATCGTCGTTAGAGTTAGTTCTCGGGACTTAACTGTCTTAAGAACATTTTTGGGAGTAGTGCTCATTAAGGTTACTTTTGTGAAGATCATTTCTCACCTGTGCTTGTTACTGGCATTGACCTAGTTAGAGGTGAAGTTATTCGTGTGCTTTTCGACATGGCTCTCCTCAGTGAGATACAACTATTGTATCTATAGGAATTAGCGCTCCCTGGGAAAAACGTAAGGGCCTGAGCTGAGAGTTAGGTAGGTTTACTTTTGGTTGAA
>JACJUY010006426.1:29695-51183 GCA_014220935.1 Platorchestia sp. MABIK | reverse complement strand
CACACAGCAACACACCAGCAACACACACCCAGCAACACACACCCAGCAACACCGCAGCAACACACCCAGCATCACACGCAGCAACACACCCAGGAACACACCCAGCAACACACGCAGCAACACAGCAGCAACACACAACGCAAGCGTAAGGCAGCAGTGCGGCAGACACCACCACCGCACAATCAATACTCGCCCCCCAGAAATAGGTCAGTCGGGTATTTCGGTCAGAACGTCTTATTCTGCCGCTTGCAGGCCTCTAAGTAGCCCGGCACCGAGGGGCGCGTTAAATATACGGGCACACTGCTTGTGCGAATGTATTAAAACTCAAATGAATGTTCAAGGAATAAAATCTCAAGATACTTTTTCACTCTTTGAGTACTCATTTCTTTCTGCTATAAGTGGACATGTGGCATGTAGTGCTGACATCAATCGTACGAATAAATGTACTTTACGAACAGTAAGGCACAGAGAAAATAATGCAATAGCAAAGCACAACAGCTAGTGATCAAGATACGGACACACGTGGTTCGCATGGAATCAATCAACACTACAAGTTCATCTACAGGAGCACGAAGTCTTGGGCACTCGTGTGAATAGTACAGCACTCTGTGAAGAAGTGAACTATGCAGTACTGTGCAAGCAGTCAAGGCAAAAACGAGCGACACAAAGCATGGCTTTTCTAGCAAATTTTGACGAATTTTATCCAAATGCAGCACACCTCCGTTTAAGCCATTGGGATTAATCTCATTCGAAAGTGTTTACAGAAACTGACACTTTTGTCATTGTGTTTCAAAACTATTGTCTATAACAATTTTCATGTACTAGTAGTGCTGCTCAAAAAGTTTGCACAAAGATAAAGGCACATAAGCAGCTTTTCTGCTTCATATACGAGTATCTTTTCGTCTTACTAGAAAAAGTTGCAAACTTTTGAAAGAGGAGATTAATTCAGGAAAGGATGTGCTCCTGATCTGAGCAATCAGCAAATGTTTAATCCATTTCCCTTGAAAAATACATGAAAATAACAGCTGTAAACTCTACAGAACAAAGAATCAACACGAGGGACAAAAGTAGGACTACCTTTGAGGACAAATAAAGAAAGATTCAAGCACAGCGAGCCAATTAAAAACTATCAGTTCGCTCAATCTCAAAATAAAAACCTAAGCGTTGCCCGCAGTTGAGAGCAGCACAGCTTGTCTCTACCTCACTGCGACTTCGGCCCAATATCGCACGTCAGCAGCCAGGTCCATTTCCTAAAGTGTCAACACACGACCAAAGCCACTTTTTCGAAGGAGGTAAAAACGACCGGACGTTAAGTCCGGGCGACCGAGCCGACCGCTGCCGCCACCGCTGTGTCCAACGATCGGTTGAGCTTGTCACCTCAGATGGCGCACTGAGCTCGAAATTCACAGAATTCAACCACGGTAGAGCCCAAAGAAAGAGCGAAATTGTGTTGGGAATTTAAAAAAATCATGAGTTGCTAAAAACTGACGTGAACTTACAAGGAGTTGCCAACGCTAAATTTTTGGAACTACAATGTGTGATACTAGCTCAAATGTTACCGTTCAGTCGGATAATGTAAGCAATATAGCTCATTGTTTAACTGACAACTAAGTTTCACCGGCAAACTCACTCAACATTTCAAGTTACTGCCTCTGGTCGTTGAAGCAAACGTTCTTAACGTAGCATTTACACCCTAAATAATTCCTACAAAATTTGACACTGCAGCCTATTTTTTTTGAATCTCCAAACGTGAGAAGCAGCACGTGTCATTTTTTATTACACTTTAAGGCATAGTTTACAAATGGAACGTGACTTGAAAACGTGCATTTTTACTGGAAAAGACGTTAGTGTACGCTGACGCTAGCATACGAGAGAAAGAAAGATATACTCATATACAGGATGTTTCAGAACAAGAGGTACAAAATTGCCTACCAAGTAGAAAATGGCCAAATAAACACTTAATTGTGTCCTCAAATCTCATCCTTCAAAACAATAAACAGCTAATTTCTAAAAAACCCAATTTTTTCGGAAAATTCAAAAGAAGGAAAAGTGTTTATTGGCCATTTTCTACTTGGTGTACAATTTTGTACTTCTTGTCCTGAAACACCCTGTACAAATAGAGTGAGGGAGAGAGGAAGGGAAAGAGAGAGAGAGACAGAGAGAGAGACAAGTCGATTCTTACACACAAGCTACGCAGCTCGCTTCGATTGAAGTCATTCACATAGCGACGAGGTAACGGGAATGAAAACTTCCTCTGTGTTACAGTCGTCACTATTGAAAGAAATGGTCATGTGCCATTTTTCAGTTACAGCACCTTTCAAAACAAAGGTTTCAAAAATCTCTTGTATTTTCCACCCAACGCATTTTAAAAAGAATCACGAAGGGCATGTTCATCCAAACTATACTGTAAGACTCTGCCATGCAGCTCTGCTTTTACCTAGCACAGTCGTGGCTGTATGTTATTGCCACAGCAAAAACGGAGGGAAAATACAAAAGCACAACATTAATAACATTGAAGAAAACGTGTTAGACTGAATAGTTCTCAAGCTATTCCGAAGGGTTGTTTTGTGTATTCGTAGTGAAAAACTAGGAGTGTGTCAGACTAAAATGAAAATCAATAGGAACGAATTAACCAAGTTCCATTCGTTACTTTACTTAACTGTAGACTCAAGGCAGGAAATTCTAAGAATAACACCATTTCTTGGTGATAAGAACACATGTCAACTGTAAACCACAAAAGAGTGTAAACCACCTGAAGCTCACTTCAATATTGGTATGACTGTTAAACCATCACCGAGAACACAATTTGTAGGGACGAGTCAAAGAAGCGAAAAGTTCGACAACAGCAGCGGGCCAAACAAAATACGAGAATAGCCAGGCGCCACGCTTATCTTGTGTCTTTTATGAGGCTTTGAGCTGAACAACGAGGCCACCATTGTCCGCCGCACAGTACTGAGGTTGGATTTGGACGCGATTTATGTGCTTGTTGCGATGGAACAGCTGCCAACCTACATTGACTCCGGCGGCGCTACGAGCTACAGCACGTAGCGCAGTTACGTTGCTACAGCACGTAGCGGAGCCACGTTCTCTTAGCAGCTCTCATGACGATGTAAATTGTTTCCAAACCAGGCAAAATCCGATCAGCCAAAGCAACCAATACTATCGACTTGCAGTGTCGCTCGCTCGTTTTGCTCACGTTGCGTGCAAACACAGCAAGGCCATAAGGAACATTTTAACAAGCCGCGACAGAGTATCCGTTTCCTCTCACGCCATTACTATTGACCTGCGTTGTCTCACTCACACCTCATTTACTCGCCGACGCTCGATGGTTTAAAACAGATTAATGCAAGAGACGCGACGTGTTTGAATTACATGGATCACTGAGATATTGCCTCACTAATTAACGCGTATGGAACCTCCTACTGCTGTCTCAATCTGGTACCACTGTGTTAAAAATGACGTTTTTTCTGCTGAAGCTAAAACTCCTTTCTGAAAACTAGATTTAAATGAACAGAAAAAAACAGTCTCAGATAACGTATCCTAACGTATTCGAGGACGGCACTGAGTAGTTGAATCGCGTATCTGTGCTACGGACACATGTACTCCACGGTAGAGGAAACAAGGTAGAGTCATTTCTATGGGAGAAAATGCACTTCCTCTTCTTTGGCTAGCCAATAGAACGGCTTTATTTCAAACAAACTTTATGACATCACCATTGCGACATGTCGTTGGGCTAATAGCGGTGTGAGCAGTGAGCTTGCTCACAAAACTACATGCCATTATTGTTTTCCTTTTATTTCAATCCAAGGCTTCCCTCAGTCTCCCCTCAGTGCTATTAACACAGGGAAACTCAGTAAAGTTTCAGTTCAAGAGGCACCACTTGAAGACAGGCTTCTCGACGAGATGAAAATATGAAGCAAGAATAAAAAATAAAAGATGAAGCTAGTAGAAGATCGGTTGCACAATACGCCGATATCCTCCATGGAAGAGAAAGAGAAGTAAACAAAGGAAGATAATAAGCATAATTACTGTTGTGATAGCAGCACAATGCAGTGAATTGCAATTTTTCATATTATAAATTAATAAATATTTTCAAGATCAGAACCTTAGCTTCGTGGTTTACCATTACACAATTAACCCAAGCCGCAGAACAAGTAAAGACGCACACAGGATAGAGAATGTCGTTTTTTTCAGAGCTGTTGCTCGATGGCTTCACAGTGCCGACTGACTTTCATGTCCTGTTCCCATCAGGCGGTTTTATTTTCCCATCATTTCATTTGAAGCATTTTTAGTTTTCTTCTGTGCGTATATTTTCTGCCACAAAACATGCGTTGCGCTAAAAATTCTGCGAGTGTAACTTACCAGACCTGTAGCTAAAAATACTTACTTTCTATTGGTACATGAGTACTGGTCTCGTCATCAATGAAGGCTATAGCCTAGTCATATTGAAACTCATTTATTGCATCAGAAATAAATGTTAAAAGTATATTAAAAAATATAATATATCGAGTATTAATACCTCTGAGCTTACTTGAACTAGTAAAAGTGCGTGATGAGCGTATCTATGAAATAAGCTTTACTTCCTTTCCCCGCTATTTACTTCACTTCTATGAAGAGCACGCAAAACTTATTAAACTTCCATTAACGGAAATTTGCAGCTATCCTACAGTGTTTACCTTTCCACTTAGCTATGTGTGATGTTAGGAAAACAATCGACGCTTAGCTGCGTTCGCTAGACAAGATGTCTGCCCAATAGTGTCTGCGCAACACGAAAAGAACGCACATGTACAAGCGTATGGTCACCCAAACGTACATTTATGGCTCTCAGAGATTGCATTTTGCTCCGAAGGAGTGAGCATTGTTGTGTAGTAAACTCCTGAAATTGTTCCAGGTACAAATCAGTGCAGATTTTCTCCATGAAAACTAAGAAAAGGTGAAAGATAGGAATGATTTTTATTATCTAATTTCTAGCAGAACTCCTAAGTGCGGTTCTTAATTTCTAAGTTCTAACGGGAAATGGTACGCACGTAGGTATGTTACAAATTGTTCATAAATAGCGATAACAGTTCTTGATCCATCCATCAAGTTTTACGTACTCATTTGATGCTCAAATTTTTACTTTAAGAACCACGATTCAGAAAAGTATATCCTACACCTCTGACATGTGATGCCAGATTGCTGACTCGTAGCTTAGAACGTACACGAGACAACTAATGTGTGAATTTAAGATGCAAGCTTTTAGAAACCATAAATCCTAAAAGTTTGAAAGCAAAAATAAAATGTTACCATTCACGCTTAATTAAGAGTCGAGAGACTCGTTATTTATTTGACGGGTGACAAAAATTTCGATAAAAATTCTTCATCTAACCTCGAACACATGTGAACAGTATACTCAGAAGAAGTAACTATGATCAGATCCCCATGTTTCCTACTGAATACTGCTCTTCGCTGACGACAAATCCTGAAGCTTAACCTCGGCATTCATCCCGTTAGGATCGTTCCTACTACGAAAACCTCAACTCCTCTTTTCCGTGTTGAAGTCGGTGCTGAGAAGTAGCACTAAATGCTGGCACCAGGTATACCCTTTCGATGCCTCATAGTATCTCTTAAATATCCCCGCCAAGCACAATGTAGTTGATGAGGCACAGTTCCCACTATTCATATTATAACCTATCATTGTTTAATTTACACGAGCACATACATGGGGATGATTTTTGTTATTCAGTTGGAAACGATCCGCTTTGTAGGCCCAGAGCTATGGGAACGGCGACTGTTGATAAATAGATGCAGTCATTTAAATCATGATCATTAACAAAGAAGTTAGAGATTGGAAATATAGAAGTGATCCAGAGCAGAGCGTGTATTATGCGCAGCATTGTTGATCGTTTGATCACATGACGGAGCGTTTGTGTCCCGGTACCAAATAGCAAGTAATAAATTTGGCGTACACGCACTTCATTTTTAAACTAAGACCCACACCGTTAAAGAAGATTAAATCTGTCTCTGACCACTCTGTTTCAGAGAGGAAAGGCAGGCAAAGACTCAAACGGTATACTAAACTGTCAGAGATAAAGAAAGCGAGAGAAAAAAAGATTGACAGAGAGAGAAAAAAAAAAGTGAGAGAAAATAGCCTAATACCATAAATATTTTGGGAACATTTTTCAGTAGTTGCATTATGTTTTTTTTTTAATCCAATGATCAATAACTCCGCTCCTTTGTGTACACATTCAGTAAACGACTGAAGCGAAAATTGTTCTTGCAGAAACGAGCTTTCAGTCCATGCCCATAATTTATCGCAAATGTGACATTGTTTGATAGTCACCATGGTAACGCGAAGCAATGCTAGTAGTTTGAACATTCATATTAATGATGTGAAAATTCATAATAATGACATGAACATTCATTATAATGATGTGATCATTCATGAAAATGATGTGAACATTCATAAAAACGATGTGAACATTCATAAAATGATGTAAACATTCATACAAATGACGTGGTCAATTCATGAGAGCGAGGGAGCTCACGTAGGTGCCGCTGCAACAGGCAGGGCCTGCTTATATTTACTGCAGTGCGGCCCAAATTTTTCACTGCACTTACCTAATTGAAGCATAATTGAAATGATGCAATATAATGCGGCATTATATCAGAATGAGAGATCTGCACGGATAATGAGCGAATTTCTTGCGTAGAAATGAACATTATTCCTGTGCAGCAGAGTAGGCCATTTTTTGAGGTGGGTTATATTTATTTATTCAACATACATTTTAGTGTAGAAAAGATTGCAAATCCGATACAGAACGTGCAAAATTCACTCATTCACCAAATGTTTTGTGAAATTGAGGTTGTGCAATATTGTAGAGGACGCTTTTTCTGAAACTTTGAGCTCTCATTCCAAACGCGAGCTCTTGAACTCTGAGAAATAAATAGCATTTCACAAGCTTTTCATAAATCATTCAAAGAGTTCAATCACGTTTTAACAACTTTTTTATTTTTGAAAACTTCCGGAACAGGCATCTTTCAAAAAACCTAGGCAATTAAACATATAATGTAAGGGAATGCGATTACCTTCTGTGAAAATGCTAATTATTACGTAAACATAAATAAGTGCACTTAGAAGCTCAGGAACTCAATGCAGTTAGGTACGGTAGATCAACTTCATAAATGCAACTACAAAGAGTAATTGCCAGATTGATTGCTTGTTGGTTGAGACCTGCTCGCTCGAAGCCCATTCTGGTCAAACTTCGAAGCACAAAGTCGAAAAGATTTCCTTGTGTTTAGCAACGTGTAATGATTTTCTCAAACTGAAATGCATGAACGTTTTCAAAAGTAATTCAAAATTGCTCAGTATGATGTTCACAGGATACGCATAATGCAAATTGAGATGCAAGACAACTCAACGCAGTGCAACCACGAGTTCAAAAAAATTTCAGAAAAAACGCTTGTTATACGTACGTCACAGATGAAAAATAAGTGAACCTAAATGCAAAAAACATCAACACTGCAAAACATTGGAAATGTAAGCACAGCTGCCAGTTCTTGGCGATAATAAACTCTCAATTCAAGTAAGACACAGCCGGTATCGGCCCGTCTGGCCGTGCCGCAGAAAATCAGAGGAGCTTCCGACAGTTGTGTGGCTTCTGCGCAGATCGCTTGCCTTACGCGTTTCTGTAACGTAGTCGCCATGCATGCTTATGTGCAAGACTGAGAAATTTCTGAACCCATACTTTCAATTGCTTATTACTATGCCAATTTATTTTCAGTGTTGGAATGATATTTGGTCACAAGTACTAAAAGTCTACATTGGATTTTAAGTTAGCTCAACCCTCCTAAATCACGTCAAAGGTGTTTTTAAGACGGAAACCAGAGAGGCACAATTTAGTATGGAAGTAAAAGGAAGGGGAATGAGTACACTATGTGTCCCTACATCATGTGCATAGAAACAGCAAGATTTAAAAAGTACATGAAACCAGATAAAAGTTTGAAAACGAAGAAAAAGATGCTGAAAAAATTAGAGTGCACCGAAAAAATTTACTCCATAACAAAACAAAGGAAAACTATTCTATTGCTGCAAAATGTAGGCTTATATAACCTCCTGCTCAGAACTTGATATTTTACCCCTGCGAGCGCTAAGACGAGTAATGAAAGTCAAAGCGATTAAAAAAATGCGATCAGTGTATTTTTTTTCTCCCAAAACATCACCACACAGCTTACAGTACTTACATGCTGCACAGAGTTAAAAGTGAGGGTGTCTTCCAACAAGAAAAAACACGCTCCTGTAAAAATGAGCAAAGTTTACATATCATGCTAGAAAAAATTCGCCCATTTAGAGAATAAAGGGAGATTTCTCCGTCCTCCATATCTACAATCAAACGCGTAAGCAATTTAAAAATTAAAACCCAGAAATTTGTTTGCTTGCTGATCCTTTTGGTAGAAAAAATTTAATATGAACACTCCGGAAATTCCTGATTGAAATTGTATACAGCTGGAAAACATCCAATAGTGAAAACCGTCTCGAAGACATTTTAAAATAACACTGCTTAAATTAGCTAACAACGAGCGATGCCAACGAGTTCTAATCTTGTGGCCGTCATCGAGAGTGTCTTGAGCCAAGAAAAAATTCGTCTACATTTCATGTGGGAATTACAAAGTTGAGCTCACGCAACTTAGTTCAATCTGGTGTTTCCTTTGATGATTTACTCTTCTAGGAAATACAGTCATTGCCTGATATTTTATTTTAATGCCGTATTTATTTGAGTTGTGAAGTGAACTGCTAGTATCTGCGAGGGCTAAGGCCAATTAAGGAAGATTAATTACGTGGTTAATTTTACAAAGTGTGACTATAGGGCTAGACTTAGGTGGAGTAATGGTGAAGGCATCATTTCGTTGTCAGTTTAGAAATAAAAGTTTAATGGATGCATTGGTGCAATAAAGGAACAGGTAGAGCATTTTTTCATTTATTTTGTGAATAGTGTGTAATACTCAGGGAAATCTGGGCAGCCTATGATATTCACTCGCATTTTATTTAATGATTGACCGAATGGTTTTTATCACTGACAATGGAAACATTAATAAAGTTTTTAAACATTTCTGTCATGGAAAAATTTTAGACTTTCAAAATTAAAAAAAAAAAAATATGAGAAGTAGTTATTTCAAAAATCTTTGGCTTACAGTTAAAATTCAGGGCAGCAACTAATTGCACTTCTGCCCTCGTGCAGCAGCACGTTACGTAATGCACTGGAAGCAAGATACTTTAGATTAGATACGTTAGTTTGTGCCTTTCTTCGCAACAAACGCGTTACAAAGAGAGTAAGGATGCAGGCACAAATTATATGGAATTAAGAAAATGCGGAATCTATACACAAGGTGTGTTCCAATGGAAGATCCACTGCGTATAGAAACAGTAAGTTCAGAATGAAGGTTATGAAACAAGACAAAAGTAGAAGAAGAAAGTTAGAGGTGCTGAAAAACAGGACAACAGTGAATCAAAAAAGGTCTTTAAGAAAATGAAGAAAATATTTCCACAAAATGAAGGCCTACTTCCCTCTCAGTTCAGCACACAACATTTTCCCCTGAGAGCGTCAATTCCTTTAGACACTCTAATTGTATCCCCCTTAGGAGATCAAAAGTACATTATAGTCCTCTTAATGACGGCTTGCATTATTCTAAAGCCGGAAGAATGTGTTTTTTGCGCTTATCACTAGTTCGTACAGCAACAAGACTAAATTCTGTGAGTAGTTGTTTCAATTCTCTAAAAAGTTAATGGGAGAATGTGTACCTAAATTGATGGAAGGTGTTAATTTATTTACACCCGAACCTGCTCTATGTATTATCGTAGTTAGATAAACCCTGAAAATGCTTTTAATTTCAAATGACTTTATGTACGAATGCTTATTATATCTTTTTATCCCTTCGTTCATCCTGAGGAGTAAACACAAATGAAGATAGTTAAATGTTGAGATGTAATTCCGTAGATTTGTACAAATTCCTTTTCTCTAAGGCCTAAGCGTTTTCTACACAGAGATACTTAAATCTTCGGATGTAAAACCGTAGACTTTTAAAATTTTGATATCACCAATATTCTGAATATATATTTTTTTTCCCCAAAGGTTTTTTACCAATATTTTGATTGCCTGTTAATACAACAGAATAAGATACAAGACTACGAGATAAATACGGTCAATTTTTACCTGGAAAAACAAAAATCGATAATTGAATTTTAACAGTCTTCAACAGTCTGGCCACGGAGGGAATTTTCATATTGCTGCTGAATGACCAGAAGTCACGAACTCAATTTTCATAAATACTCAATTAATGGTGAATGAAGGCACGATCCAGTTAACATTTGCTATTTTCAATTTGATAAATACAATTGACTATAAATTTGAGTTAAACATTGAGCTTCAGCTTCAAAAATTGCAAAAAAGTGTTAATGCCCCAAGATTTTAAATGTTTCTTCAAATGTTTCATAAGAAACACAGAACGGCTCTGCTCACGAACGGCCTTGGACAACTACGCCTTACTTGACGTAAGACAACGGAACTCGGAATCCTGAATTGTTTCCGGTTTACTATCGCGCCAATCGCTTCAAAGTCTTCCTGTTTTTGTTCAACAACGACTGGAGTTTTCCTTCCCTTTGCAGGCTGTGGCACGATATTTCATGCCACACGAACTTCAATTTTTTTATGGGCTCCCATAAAGAGTTTGAAAGATAGTTGCATGGAAAGACTGTATCCCACGGGTTATCATAAGTGTTTAAAGTTGTATTTTAAGCTAATTGATCAACATCGCTACAATGTTTAAGGTCTGAAATTTTCAATCCTCGATTCACAAACATTGGAGCATAACGCACTCAGACCTGAATTAGGTGGTGTGCACATGTCAATACACAGAGGTAACCGTTGTGGTAAACGAGCTTCCGATTCAAATTCTAAATATTCCCAGGCTGCTCTATTTTCAAAGTTACAAGCGAGGCAAAAATATGTTTCACTTTAAAGTTATGTTTTTGGGGGGCATCTAGAACGTTAATGCGCGTTTCCATACATATATGACAAGAAGTTAAATTTCTAAGCCACGTAACCTAGCGTGTTTATGAGATATACCTGATTCAAACGTACTGGAGACATTAATGCTTCATCCCCCGAGGAAGAAATAAAGATAAACTTTAAGAAGGTAATGGATTTGAACCACGGCATAAAACCGATACTCCATACACAAGGGCGAGAGTGAGAAAAATATTATGATTCTTTGTTAACTTTGGGTTTCATCAGGTAGTGACTTACTGAGCTACTGGGGGCTTTATCACGATCCTAGTTTGGTATCTTTATGGAGACCGAAAAGCCTACAAAATAACAACACTGAGTGTACCTATCGTTGCCATACGTAGCCTCATGTTTGATACTTTGATTGCGGTAGGTGAAACAGAAGTTCAATATTCAACTCCAGTTTAAAGTCAATTGTAGTAAGCAATGTTGAAAATAGCAAACGTCAACTGGATCGTGCCTTCATTTAGCTTTGATTAAGTATTGATGAGAGTTGATTTTATGACTACTGGTCGGTCAGTAGCATTTTGAAAAACCCCTCCGTGCACCACCGGTGGGACACGTCGCAGTCAAAGTGTTAAAGGAAATGCATTTTGGGGTAGCAGCCGCAGGCCCCACACTTCAGCCAGCCGCAGGATCACAACAAAGGTGTCGCCGCATCAAAGCGAAGTCGTCAAATGAAAATCACAGCTTCGAGGATGCTGTAAATTAAAGCGCGCGGTCTTCGCATGAAAATGAGAAAAGTGACCGGCAAATAACGTAAATGTTACTCCGTACACGTAGTGAACTCACGCAGGAACACACTGTAGAAATTGAATGAAATTCATTATGGATTTAAAAAAAAAAACATATTCTTCAATGAACATTTCTAGCAAAGGGTCTGAGGACGGACGAAGCATTTCGCATGAATGTAGCCATGATTGAGCGGTGCTGTGAGCATGGCATGATCCGAGGCGGTCTGCATTAGCGGAATGAATGACAAGTCGCTTGATATACACAAAGCGGCGGTCCAAAGCAATCTGGAGATTGACAAGACAGCGCAATGCGCAGTATAGTGGAGCTCTGACCGCACGGTTCTTCAGCAGCATGGTCGTGAACCGCGCATTTTGCACCACTCACGTGAATGCGCAGTCAACACTGATTTAACTAAAGCCTGTAGTATGATCCACGTCAATATATCGAACAACTGCACTTACCTTCTGAGTCTCAGGAACAGAGCGCGCTCGTTTGATTACATGCACACGACACATTTTATGATCATGCACGAATATATTCTTCACTGTATTCCGCTAGCGATTGTGATGTTGGGTGCGGCTGCGAAGGTGAGTCCAAAATGTTTCTAATCCAATTAGCTGAAGCGCAAAAGACAACTTACTTGGGACGTGAATTATCGCAGGGTAGTAACATGCCTAGGCTGCAATTAATGTAAAACAGCCATGATATGTGTGAAAATCTCTCATGGGGTGGAAAAATTGAGACGAACGATCACAATCAATGCTATTTTTGTACCACGTGAGTGATTTCCGAATATTTCATGTGGCACACAATTAGCATTGATTGTGCTCGTTCATCGCAATTTTTGTAACACATGAGTGATTTCCAAACATGTGATGCAAAAATAGCGATGAACGATCATGCTGCTGTGCGTGCATGCACAGCAGCATGCTGCTGCTGCGTGCCCTTCAACGCAGGATGAGGGCTGACCAGCGTTGACTTGTGTGCAAATGCATTTAGATTTGTGTGACTTGACATTCATGATTTCACGTAGCAAATACAAATTTCAGACGTAAACTGAGGATGTGTTTAGCAAATCTATTTAACCAGTTTAAGTAAAGTTGAGATTTTAGAAGCAGACAGAAACATTACACTTCTCATCAACTGGCTCACTGAGCATTTTTAGCATGAAATCAAAAAGACAAGAAAAGCCCCTTAAAGGCATCATTCATAACATGTTCGGAAAATTTACCAGCTTCTAAATCCATATTCATTTCATGACTTGTGTGCACGGTAGCGCGGCTGCGACTTTGCTTGAAAACAGAGGGTGGAATAATCCGCTCCCTGTAATGTCTCGAGGTGCGACTACGGAGACGCTCGACTTGCCAGAGCTGCTCAACTTCTGCGGCTCGGAGGTGCGCAGAATATTCTGCTCGATCAACAAAATCAAAAGAGCTCAACGTCAGCTCAGCCGTTTAATGAGGAATCAATAGAAATACATATTCGCCAATTTACGGTTGTGTTCTAATTGCGTTGTTAAGCTATTCGTATGATAATAATGACTGAATTTAAACTTGACAGATATATGACAATGGAGGTAAGAAGTTCACTTGAATATAACTCAAAATTTTGGGATTCATTTTCCTCTCAGCGACGTGTGCTAAGTTACCAACTTAACAAGGTCTTACACTTGATCAATCGCTCGCGTTAGATTTGTTGGCAGGATCGGCTAATTAGTTAACCTATGGAAAGTTGTTCAATGAAGATATCTTCATAAACACAGATCCCGAACGACAGTGAAAAACATAATCCAGTGTTGCGAGTAGTCCGGAACAAAGATCGAAGTGTGGAGGCTGCAACTGACGGAGCTGAACTAAAGTGAGCATCCAAATTGTTTTAGTGTTTGTCAGCGACTCTATGGCCTCCTCTACGCGCCACCATCGTTGTTTTCAACACTTTGACCGCGGCAGGTAAAATTAAAGTTCAACATTCAACTCGAATTTAAAGTCAATTGTAGAAAGCAATGTTTAAAATGGCAAAAATCAACTGGATTGTGCCTTCTTTTAGTTTTGATCAAGGCATTTTTGAAAATTGAGTTAATGACTACTGGTCGGTCAGCAGCATTATGAAAATTCCCTCCGTGTACCGCCGGTGGCTCACGTCCTTGTTAAAGTGTTAATTATTTTTCCTTTGCAGACCAACGGACGATTTGTGAATATTTTCAATTTGCTATGAAAACGGCGACCTGCCAGCGTGTAATCCTAATAATACAAATATCTGTATTAAATTAATGGGTGATGGTAAGTTATTTCCGGTGAAAGATTAACCAAACAGTCAGACGAACATTATAGAGCAAGGCTGAATTCATGTTCACTCATAAAAAGTTTTCGATGCTGTTTCAAACGAAAAATTGAAAGACCAAGAAACGAATAAAAAACATTAAAATATTAAAAAAGGTGCTTTTGCTTTTATCCAAGCACTTAAACACGTACTTGAATAATCGGTTTATACAGGTCAGCCGCAACAAAATTCGCTCCATCTTCACTTGAATAGATAAGCTCCGTGAGGGAATGCTCGCGTCAATTATGCACAAACGTTGTCGCTCACCTTTTGCGTGTGAGTACATTGGGTTCTCAAAGGGGGCACTTCGTATTCGTGCAGCCGAGCAGGCTAGAAGGAGCGTCCGTAACCCTTGCATCTCCTGTGCAACCTGCTCTGCCCTCTCATGCACAGCAACGCGACCCTCGAGTTCGTGTAGACGGCTTCCAGATAATTGTACCTCCCTCTCGCCAAGTAGAGCTCAGAATTTTAGAATCCCTTTTCATCATAAAAAAACGGTTTTATATTAAATTCTTTCCCGCTTTACGATACAAATGGGGTAGTCTATATCATGTTAAATTTGTTCTTTTTTATCAAAGTGTCATGCACGCTAGTGTGTTGTTTCAGATACTGAAGATTGGGTTTGAGGTTTAAACATTCATTTTTATGTATCTTGTTTAAGTTTTTTCATTTAGTTAAAAGCCTGGAAATAAATACTGATCTAATTTCATTCATTGTTACACATCGCAAACTGCAAAAACTTCAACATCTAGAATTGAAAGGAAAATTGCAGTTCGTTTCAGTCCTTCGAAGTAGCGTCTCACGAGATATACAGCATGCAATTCCATTGATGCCTAAAGAGATCAAATTTAAACCTGCTTAGTACGAGCGACGGAGAGGTGGAACACGTACAAAACCACCCTCAAATAACACCAATATAAGGCACAGACAACGATGGAAGACGATGAACACCTCGTATGGGAGGCCAACACGATGCGAAAGACATAATATTCACAGGAACACAACCGGAGACCCACACCCAGTCAGTGGAATGCAGGATCCGATGCGCACAGCACCGCATCGCAGTCTTCACAACCCAGTTCAAAAATCCCAGTTCTCTCTCAGGAGATGCAGGGAAATGGCACATCTTGAATTTATTAAGAATGGAAGTAAAAACGCGGTTAATGGTCTCTTGACACGATGACTACGTAACGGCACATACCGGGATAAATTATCCGGGCGGGATAAATTTGACAGAATGACATTTGATTTTTTTCCAGATTTTTTAAATTTATTCATACCAACCAACTAGGCTTGAGTTTAAAGTTTAAACCCTTCTTCATTCACATACACGATGACAGCAAGAATGGATGACTGGGAGCCACCTGAATCGGGGGAAGAGAATAATTTGTACCATGATGATTCGCGCCGGCCATCAAAATAAGGAGATTATGGTCGCTGCTCAATGCTCCCTGAACACTGTAAAAACTATCCGGCATGAACTAGAGAATTGCAATGGAGACTACGAGGAGACTAAATTTCCGATAGAGTTAAAATGTTTTTTGAGGGTCTTTCAAGGGAAAGTGTAAAATCAGCTTGCTCCAGGTTCTGTGCCCGGATTGAGGCTGCAATATACGCTATTTTTAAGGTTATTTTGAGTAAAACTCTTCGACGATATTCTAATTTTCTTGCCAATTGAATTTCTTTGAAATCAATGAAATTTGAAAGATACCAAGCACTTTTTCTTTTTCCTGATATAAGTGTCGAATTTATCTCGAACACCCTGTATGTGCACCACTAGGTAAATTGCTCATTTACGTACCGGTGTAAATAAACATCAGTTCAATTATTTCCATGTCTTTCTTAAAATTCTTTTTTTTATCGTTTGCGGCAAAATTTTGTCGTGCAATGATAATTTCTGCACTTCCTATGAAAAATTGAAATGTATTCGGGCAGTAAAGTCGGTTTTTCAATTCTGCTACTCACAACCCAAGGTAATTAACCACAGCAACCGTTAAGAAGTGGCCGACGTGTTAATTAACGCTCGATGAAAATAACAGCCATTCACAAACATAAGAATGTATCTGATAAATCCCGCCATTTTCCTCCTATATCAGGAGAGGAGGAGTGAAGATGAGCGCAACACACCACAGAAGAAGCAGCACCTCAGTTCTCTCGGCCTCGAGATTGTAGTGAAAATGACACATGGCACTTTGACTGCAATGTGAGCCACCAGTGGCCATGGGAGGATTCTCACAATGCTGCTTACCGACTTGTAGTCACAAACTCGTTAATCACAAATAATCATTTAAACATAAATGAAGGCACGATCCAGTTGATGTTTGCTGTTCTCAAAATTGCTTACTACAATTGATTTCAAATTTGAGTTGAATATTGAACTTCAGTTTTAGCAATTGCGGTCAAAGTGTTATGAGCTAAACGCGTCGTAGGACCATGGCGGAATTTCAACTCGCCGACTACGTTTGTGCGGCCGCTACTGTTGGTTGGGTTACGTTAAGTGCCAGGAGTGAAACACCGACTTAATTGCTCGAATACATTTCTAGAGGTGTAAAAAATATAATAGCGTGGCAACAACTTACCGTGTTCGCTCCAATTTATTTAAAAAACAAGGTTATAAGTTATGTGCTACGTATTTCTTCTGGTACGTAAGTGAGCAACATTCGTAGTGGTACACACACGTACCACGCTAGTGCAGCTGCAAACGGACGCGTCCACATGCCAGCATGGGCTTCAAACAGCGTGATACGAAATGCTTCATCAGGTGTATGGTCCTGCTAGTACTTAGAAGCTAGAATTAAAAGATAATCGACACAAAGGTGCAGCAAGCCACGTAGGTTCCTCTAAATCAGAGATTCACAACCTTTTTATCGACCCGCACTTCTAACGAAATTTCATTGGAACTTCGCACCCCCTGAAATAAAAATGGCAGCAAATAGCCAACATCATTAATTTACCTGGACATTCTCGCACCCCATGGAATATCGTCTCCCTCCTCCCAGGAGATGCGAGCACCCGTGGTTGGGAACCCCTGGTCCAAATCAATTCATAAAGTTAACTCTTTAACGCCCGAGAGGACTCTACGGTCATTTTCAAAAAATAGCCTCAACATATTGTATTTATCGTTAAATTAGTATCCTAATGTGTTCTTCGGAGCTCACTGCTGAGCGGCAGTTCCTTCCTTACCCTGATATCGGTGACTGCCTGATCCTGGCCCCAGTTTAGTGACGGTGGTTATGATATCGGTAATATAAGAACAAAAGTTCCGACATTAATTAAACGGTTAAGATGCCAATCTACCACGATGACGCTGAAAATTCTCCGCAAATCAAGCTCGGTACCGTCACAGCCCACCCCAGACGACCATAACAGATTAGATTATCAGTTAGTTTAAGCCTCCCTATCCGCAACAAATGCGATCCAAAGAGATGAAGAAGGAAGGCACCATTTAGTATGGAGTTAAGGGAACACGTAATCTATGCAGAAAGTACATAGAAACAGTAAGTTGAGATAGACGATTATAAAACGAGATCAAAGTCGAATACGAAAGTAGCACGTGATGAAAAACAGGACAGCAGTGAACCGAAAAAATGTGGTCCTGAACATAACAAAAACATGACGACCCTAACAATTGCGTCAGCGACCACCAGCCTCGTCCTGGTGCCTATAAAACCCCTTTAGCCTCTCGAGCACTTCAGCCTGCGCTCTCAAAATTGATCGGGGGAGCGCCAGGCTTTATGTTTATCGGGGCGAGGCGCTGGGGCTCAATAGATCGTCATCTCACGCGACGCGTGGAGTGACGTGATGTTACACGTTAAATTGTGGTGCGATTATGTTAGTTCACGCCTTCCTTAACACAACGAGAGTGTTGTTCTCACAAGCGGAAGAAAGAAGGGGCACTATTTGCGGTAGAATTAAGGGAACGAGCAATTTGTGCACATGATGTGTCCCCACACCCTGCGCATAGAAACTGTGAGAAATTCATGAAATAAAACCAAAATTGAAAAAGTAACAGATGCTTAAAAACAATTAAACAGTGATCCCAAAAATAATGATTCGTGACAGAAAATTTATTCAATTTCTACTCTCAGTTCGGGACTTCAAATCGTCATCATGAGACGTAAATTCCCTTAGACAAAACAGTTGTATCTTCTTCAAAGGACATACTGCACAACTTGCGAACTAACACCGCATGTTGCTAACATAACTCAACATTCCCCTTCTGCCACAACATAGTGTACGCATGACACAACATTCCCCTACTGCCACAACATAGTGCACGCATGACACAACATTCCACTCTTTGCAGCAGTGCATAACTCACACAACATAAAACATTGCCAACAATCGCAAGGTGTCGACCAAAAATTAAATGACAAATAATACACTCCAGTGACACAACACAACGTTTAGTATTCATGTCCTATATGAAAAAAATTGGTCGCTCAACTGTGTGAGCTACATCATTTCAGGACGTTATGTACGCTGTAACCTCGTGAAATGATGGATTCAGCCTTCCCTGCCATAGCAAAGATGCTCAAAGAGAGGAAGGATGAAGGAATTTATGCACGAGGCGTGTTCCCGCACAGGAAACCATGCGCATAAAAATAGTAAGTTGAGAAGGAAGGTTAAGCAACAAGCTAAAAGTTGGAATAGAAAAACAGGAGTACTGAAAAACAGGAGAGCAATGAACCGAATAAAAATGTCCCTTAACAATATAAAAACATTTTCTTTCAACAAAAAAAAACACCTTCCTAAAGGCCTTGGCTTGGGGCCTCACATTTTTCCCCTGGAAGTGGTAATTCTCATGGATACAAAAGTTGTGTCCCCCTGAGGAGACTGGTGAAGTGGTGTGTATGTGTTCGATTTTGCCGGGAATTGGCGACGGAACTTGCTTGCCACTCTTATATGCACTTTCAAATTCATTTCTTTTGAGCCAAAGGCATCAGCGCTTCACAAGTAAAACGAAAATAAATTAAAAGTTTCTTAGAAGAAATACAGCACGTTCATTGTTCAATATCTATTGAACTTTTCAAGTGCAGTACTCACGAGTACTAGACTGGATTAATGTAGCTGCACAGGAACATTCCTTTGACATAATTTCTTCTGATATTCTCAAGTTACTCAACTGTTCGCTGCGCAAGCTTTTGCACATTCGGACAAAACTTCATCAGCAACTTCACGCGACAAACTTTTCGAGCCAACAAAGAGCAAGAAGAAATTTTGATGAATCAACCAATTTTTGTATGAGTCCAACTAAACATTTGTATGCAGTAAATATGAGGAAAGCAATTCCGCAGGTTTCTAGAAAGCAATTGCAGGTTTCAAAACCTGCAATTCTGCAGGTTTCGCGTATGATCTCACTCGTTTGAGGCCACGTGCGTTGCAGGGAAACGATCACGGCAGAAGAAACAAGGTAGCGTCACACCAGTCTTTTTTCGTCGGCTGTGTAGCAATGCTGACGTCATGGCAACGAACCAATAGCAGCGATCATATTGCATTTGGCAACACTGCTAGCCCCAAATCTGGTACCGTTATTGGCCTAACGACATGTCGCAATGGTGACGTCATAAAGTTTGTTTGAAAAAAGCCGTTCTATTGGCAAGCCGAACAAAAGGAGGTGTATTTTCCCCTCTGGAAATGACTTACTCTGATTCCTCTACCGTGGAAACGATGTCAGAGTGTGGTGTCAACATCTTCAATAGCATCAGGATTGTTCCTCCGTGAGCTATGCCTTCACTAATCACGTGGGAAAAAATTAGGAGGGGACATGAGCGAGACGCGGTAGCGTGGATACAGGTAAGAGTCGTTACAGCAACTGCCGTTGTTCGGTCACATGTCGTTGCGATAAATCAAGGCTAAGTTATGATACGTTAGGATAAGATAGAATAGGATAAGTTGAGATCGCTTAGGATACATTTGTGGGGAAGGAAAAATATTACTGTAAATTCTTATTGCAAGTTAAGTTAGTAGAATAATTACTCCATCTCTGTAGCAAGAGAAGGCGCCCAAACACGCCTAATGCCGTCAGACAAGTGCCGTGCACCCCGTCCACATCAAGTCTTGCTGCTTTATCACAGTTCTGCATCACTCCACGGTTTTGTATGAGCTCAAAAACTATTTGCAAAATACAAAGTCCGGTTGGGAAAGTTTTCAGGTCCCCAATTCGGTTTCCTGAAACTCATTATTCCGACAACAATCAGCTAGTGATGATTGTTACTGACACTCTTTACCGGGCCGCCGTGTGACGGCAGACGGGCCACCGTGTGACGGTAGACGGGCCACCGTGTGACGGTAGACGGGCCACCGTGTGACGGTAGACGGGCCACCGTGTGACGGTAGACGGGCCACCGTGTGACGGCAGACGGGCCACCGTGTGACGGTAGACGGGCCACCGTGTGACGGTAGACGGGCCACCGTGTGACGGTAGACGGGCCACCGTGTGACGGTAAACGGGACACCGTGTGACGGTGGATGCCTCTATGACAGTCGGATAAAACTCTAATATCAAGCGGCCTACGATAGTTGCAGTTCACATGTATGCACTAGCAATGCCACGTTTTTCTTCTCAGACTCAATGGGTAAACAAAGCTGTTATTTTGAGCAATTCTCAGACGATGTCATCTCAGGCACCCGAACACGGCCTCGAGACTATGAATGGAACAAATTTATTAAATCCTCACGGTCTGCATAATACCTCTCAATGTGGCTGCAGGACGGCAACACGGAAGCTTTCATTACAAGCGAGTAGCATTATGCTAATGCGAGGGCGTAAAGTATTCAAAATCATTAAAAATGGACCTTAAAACTGTGGGCAAGAAGCGTTGCGCGAAAACATGCGTGATTCAGCATTTGAACTGAACACGCTGGCACTTTGTCAGAATATCCGAATCAAAATCCGAAACATTCACATTATTCCAACAGATGCCACCCAATGAGCAACGTGAATGGATTCGTTCGGACAGATATTTAAAAGCCTTAGTACCTTCAAGCTTGTGTGACGACCACAAAATGATCACTCAATGACATGTTTCAGGCAGCAAAATATAAATTTGAAGATAACCAGAAAAGTAAGGCGACCGTTTCCGACTCCCATCGAGGCCGCGTTCTCATCCTGCGCGCAGTGCCCTAAACAGCGCGAACGGCAACATTAAAAGCACCTACGCTAATCAAAAGTAAAAAGCACCTACTAACAGGAGGTGAAACATAGGAAATAGAAACCGGATAATGGAGTGATGCAAGAGAGATGACGTTGAAAAGCACGGGCGAAGCAGGCGGTACAGGCATAAAGACACAGGCGGCGCAGGCAGGACACAGGCGAAGCAGGCGGTACAGGCAGAAAGACACAGGCGGTACAGGCAGGACACAGGCGAAGCAGGCGGTACAGGCAGAAAG
>JACJUY010006426.1:0-20771 GCA_014220935.1 Platorchestia sp. MABIK | reverse complement strand
GACCCTCACGTGACGCAAACGACCCTCATGTGACGCATACGATCCTCACGTGACGCATACGACCCTCATGTGACGCATACGACCCTCACGTGACGCATACGACCCTCATGTGACGCATACGACTCAAATCAAGCCGCCGCTCTGGTGACCTCGCAAGGTTTAAATAGACCCCGGTAGAGAAGATTGATGTTGAAATGCTTTAGTGAGGTATCCATCTCTCATCGCTTCTCTGATTATCCTAGTAGTAACTATGAAAAAAATCCAGTGCGACCACTGGAATCTAAGAGCAGAAGTAATTTTTAAGTTTGCAAAATAATAACAATAACTCATTCATCAGATATATGTCTTCAATATTCAAATAAAATTATAGTTTTTCCGAGTGAAGTTCACAAAGCCGTGAAGATTGCTGCTCCCAACATATGCTCGTTCCCAACTACAGGGTGCGGCAGTCAGTTCTGCATTTTAAGAAGGAGAAACCCTGCGTTTTCGGCAGGATTGACTGCTGCACGCTGTATTCAGTGCCAACGCTGTGAAACTATTTGACTCATCCCAATTCGCTTTTAAGCCAACAAAACGTGTCCACAAATTTACAAGTTACCTACGACTAAAGAACGAGTAACCCAGTCTAACTTTTTCACCGCCTGCATACATGTTCATCGTCGCCTAAGCGATTTAAGCAATTAAATCGTTTAGGCGGCGAAAAATATGCATGCAGGTGGCGAAAAAGTTAGACTAGGTAAGTTGAATCCTTCATTGTAGCTCAACAATTCCGGAATAAATTGCTTTCTTATCACGCTTACCAGAGTTTGCCACGGTTCAGCATGAAAGACATAATTTTTTCCAAATTTTAGTTTGGTTCCATCCACAACTCGGAGAAGAAGTCAAGGTATTGGTAAAATTTTAATGAAGAATCGAACAAACGCATAAAATTAAGCCTAATGTCTGGAGCATTTCTTCAAATACCCGTGTTTTAACATTTCCAGGAGTTCCTAGAATCACGTGAGGTAAAAAGACAAAAAATATACCACTAACCAAACAAGATGTATGAGAACTATGAAAGCCAGTAAAATTTTGAATTTCAGAATATCAGCAGCTGTGAAAGTCAAATCATCGATAAAATATCTAATGTTGAACTCGGGCATGCGATATGAACACAAAAGATCCGAGCTTATATAGAACAGAGAGGAACACTGAATGAAGTGAGAACTCACCAAGGCGATAACCATTACTGTCATGTAGTAAACATGGCGGGGGCAGGGCTCATGCTCAGCTTTGCTTCAACGCAGCGGCTGCTGTGGCTCGGTCTTCCTTGGGATCACTCAAAGGACTCACAAATTCGAGCTGAAGAAATGGAATCCCAGCGTGTGTGTTCTTAAATCCCTTCTACAATTTTCCAGCGCCCCGACGCGCAGTGGAGGACGTGAGAGCTTCTCAACGATTGAAGAAGCCGAGCCTCAATTTAGGGAGATACGGCTTATCGCTATCACCGACACACGCTAACGTTAGCACTAAGTAAGTGATGGGAGCACCACTTGCACACTAACAAAACAAACAACCTTGGTCTCGTCGAGGAAGGCTAGGAGTTCTCCAGCTCAATCATCGAATGTAACAAATATTTGCAGTGTTCTGACTAGGTTTGTCTTTGTATGCAGAATGGAGACACGTTTGAGACGCTGATCACTGGAAAGCAGCTATCAATTTTGGATAGAATTGTCCGCCTACGAAAAAGTACAAAAATTATCCGAATTCTTTAGCTTCAGTTTCTGCGGCGAAGATGATCCAGAAAAGTTTAGAGTCTGGTCTGTACAGCACCAGTCAATTTAGAGACATTACTGCGAACGGCGAGACATCGCTTGAATGTGAGGCTTTCAGCGTGTCGCAACAGGGCAGTGCTGCCTTCTAGGAGCGGTAATCTGCGAGTTCTAGGAAAGGCAGTCCTCTTGCTTTTCTAGAACGACCTAGGATTTAGTGACGAATGGAGTATCAATAAAGAGTCGAGCAGCAGCCAAGCATTAAGGCAGCGGTGATACTACGAAAAAGTTGGTCAACAGTTCAGTGGTCCAACCAAACTTTTGGGCCAATTTTTGTAATGACGGAAGCAGTGAATATCTTAAACAAAGTACTTCATAGGGCAGTTCTAGTAGATGGTTTATTATAAAGTAGGACGGTAATTACACTTAATTTACCAACTTCGAAGTGCTATACTAATTAATTTGGTCAAGGCTGAGCCACCACGATAATGAACAGCGTCAATTCATATAATTCTTTGTGCGCTCCAGTCGCAGAGATTATGGTAAACAGTCAGCATAGGCGCTGACGGTCGCTTCTTGCGGACCCGCTCGTGGGTCTAAGTCCCCCTCAACATGTTAAACTTGCTAGCTTCCTTCTCAGGAGTGACCATATCGAAGATGAGACGTGAAAGAGCGAATTTTTTTCGATATGACAACGCAAAGTTCAGGGTAATTAACACTGAGGAAGACGTGTGAGCGAGCGACAGACAAAACTCGATTCCAGGTGCTCAAGTATGAGCTATTTTTCAGTGGAAAGAAAATGTTTTGAACATTAAAAGCCACTTAGAGGACAACACATTCAAAAGAACATTTTCAGGCGTTATATTTCATCACAGAATCAACTAGGACAACAATAAGAAACACTTCAATCAGCGAAGCACATTTTCACGCTCCTGAAGGATCTTAGAAAATATTTGCATATATTTCATTGACATCATCATTCTGAGACGGAGAAATTCTAATCGAAGATGCGAGCAGACTTTGAAGCCTTCGTGTCACGTTCTGCTAAACAGCATCCAATTTCCAGTATGAGAACAAATAAAGCTCGAGGATCACTTAAATCTGCAGACGATGACCTTCTAAAAACTCAAGTCAAAACTGAGCTTCGTTTTCTCTTGACGGCTCAGCGTGATAACAGAAAAATTTGCACTACCCGCAGAGGCTAAAAAGTAGCAAGACACTTCATGTTGCTGCAAAAAGTGAGGCCAGTGCAACGGAATCACGATAAAAAGGGGAATAAAATAACGACATCAAGCCCCGCCACAGCCACGAAGTGAGCAGCTCCACATCCGATCTCGAGGTCCAGAGGCACTCACTTTGCGATCCATTTCCATCTTAAGCCGAATGATAATTTGAGGAGAATTTAAGCGACTTGGCGGTGTCTGAAGTGTGTTCTTCTTCTGTCTATCGTGACTTTGGGAAGCGTTACAGGAACCAATGGAAGGGATCAGGCCCAGAGTTTATAATGAGTCCAATAGCCTGGAATTTAAAGGGCAGTAACACAGCGCCGACCAAGCCACTCTCCACGAAGGTATTTCGCTCACTAACATAGCTCGAAAGCTGCACCCTCGATAGAGTGCTCTTACTCTCTCTCTCTCTCTCACTCGCTCCCCTCACAGCTCTCTTCTCGCACTGGTGCCGTAAGGATTAATACCTAATTCTCCGCACGGCACAAGAGGAGCCCATGCACAGATCTCCGTGAATGGCATAGTAAGTGAAGTAGATCACGATTCTGCCACTTCATGCTCGACAAAAAAGAAACTGTTTCCAAAAGGATTCATCGATGCTGAAGCAGAGTACGCAGGCTTGGAGTATGGACCGCCAGAACAGACATTGTTTAATATGAGAAACACACAACACCCAAAATTCCACCGGGGGATTTGAAACTTATTATTAAAGTTCAAGAAAAGGGACAACCACGATTGTTTCCCCTCACATCAGCGCTCAAAGAAATTTACTTTTTAATTAATATCTCTCGACGCACTTTAGTCACCTTGTTTGGGACAGTAATAGCAAAACTTTTATGTATTCCATCCGATCTCTAGCAACGTTCTGGGTATCCATATTGCTGATATATTGTAGTTTCAAATCCTCGCCGCTACGTGCAGAATCATTTTACAGTTGGTTTACTTGAGCAGAAAATACAACTAAATGTAGACGACTTGTATCTAGAAATTATAGAAGCTCAGTAGTTCTTAAGATTTTATGTGTACACATAGATTTCTAAAGTTATACGTTGTCATTAGAGCTCGATTTCCAGCTTCGTAACCTCTGAATTTCTTGATTAAATTTTTTTTTCTACTTAACAGCTGTCCCCATGGATTGCTTATCCTATTCTATTTCACTATTCGGCTCCCTGCATTCAAAAAATGTTGTCGCTGTCAAAATAAGCATTTCTGAAACTTACAAATTTAATAAAATTCAGTTCTCCTGTACATGGAACCGATGGTTTCACCGAATAAAACTTCCAAAACATAAATAAAGTGATTAATTTATTTTCAACATTGTTTAGCACTAGTTTCTGCTTTTTTAGATGAACTAGATAACTATTTTTCCATTGTGTAGGGTTTTCGATGCTCGTGCCTAATCACGAAATCTCTACCCCGAGGTCCTGGGGTGTCCAATCAGAATTGGTTCTAGAGTGCGTCAACATCTATCACGAGAAGAGGTGGGGGAGAAGTGATACGCCGTTCACGATGATGGTTTACTGGAGTGATGTGCTATACAATGAACGGTACACGGGCGGGGCACCGCCCAGCACCGCTGTGCTGGCACACGCCGCAGACTCGGCGGTGGCTCTGACTACTCCTCTCAATGACTACTCCTCTCTGACTACAGCGCATTATATACGCAACCGTATCTGAAGTGGGCTTTCCCGTATTGAAAATAATAACACAAGAAAGTCCAACCCGACAATTGTAACATAAGCAACTAACGTTAATATTTTTGAAAAAAAATTAGCCACAATGTGAATTGTTGGTAGAAGTGTGTTAAGTGAGAAATATAGTGAGAGCCTTTTTCTTAATAACAGTATTCGTAAAAATGATAATGATTATACCACAAAAATAGTAGAAATATGCTTTATTAAGAGAACCTGAAGAGAGTCTGGCTCTGAGCCTGAGCGGGAGTCTAGTTGAGACGCCCCTGGTGTCCATATTATAAAACAATGTTAACGTTGGTTACTCATGTCTGATTACCCATGTCTGCTTACTCATGTCTAGTTACTCATGTCTAGTTACTCATGTCTAGTTACTCATGTCTAGTTACTCATGTCTAGTTACTCATGTCTAGTTACTCATGTCTAGTTACTCATGTCTAGTTACTCATGTCTAGTTACTCATGTCTAGGTACTCATGTCTAGTTACTCATGTCTAGTTACTCATGTCTAGTTACTCATTTCTAGTTACTCATGTCTAGTTACTCATGTCTAGTTACTCATGTCTAGTCACTCATCTCTAGTTACTCATGTTTGATTACCCATGTTTGATTACCCATGTCTGATTACTCACGTCTGATTACTCACGTCTGATTATTAATGTCTAGTTACTCATGTCTAGTTACTCATGTTTAGTTACTCGTGTCTAGTTACTCGTGTCTAGTTACTCATGTCTGATTACCCATGTCTGATTACCCATGTCTGATAACTCATGTCTGATTACTCATATCTAGTTACTCATGTCTGATTACTCATGTCTGATTACTCATGTCTAGTTACTCATGTCTGATTACTCATGTCTAGTTACTTATGTCTGATTACTCATGTCTGATTACTCATGTCTGAATACTCATGTCTGATAACTCATGTCTGATTACTCATGTCTGAGTATTCATATCTGATTACTCATGTCTGATTATTCATCTGATTACTCATGTCTGATTACTCATCTGATTACTCATGTCTGATTACTCATGCCTGATTGCTCATGTCTGATTACTCATGTCTGATTACTTATGTCTGAGTATTCATATCTGATTACTCATGTCTGATTACTCATCTGATTACTCATGTCTGATTACTCATGTCTAGTAATCTAGTTCGCACAAGAAAGCAGAAACTGATACTACGTTGGTTACTGACGCCTACGGTGGAAAAACAGTAATTTAGTTCACGCAAGAAAGCAGAAATCGATGCAACGCATCACACTGCGGGTCCTCCACTGCACGCTGATCTTGTTGGTGGGAGAGAGAACGAAATGTCTAGGCTGGGTCGGGCTGCGAATGGTGAACAGAAGAGACACTACCATCGAAGACGTCCAATTGATCAGCCAACCTTACATGCATCCCAACCATCAAAAGATAAATTAAAATTGGAATGGTTGTCTATCTCGAAAACTGCGTGGTACACACAACACACGCCAGCAATAAGTGTTGCTGACTCTCAACAGCTGTGCGTGGTTATCTTTCAACTGTAAAAAGCCGATTCGTTGCCCTATGAAGGATGAACGAATAAACTATACGCAGGAAATTGAGAAGTAGCGAAACTGAAGAAAGGGCACCAACATTATCCTTTTCAGAAATTTTCATTATTTTTGTAGCATTTTTATTCATTTTCTCCTAGGGCTACCCAAACTTCTTGGAAAAATAGTTTTACTGCACTGGCAAAAGCTTCATAATCTCATGATTAAAGTTGAGTAGAAATCTGACGTTATAATGATACTTATGAGTTTCTTTTAAATGTAGGTGTAGCTTCGGGTACAACTGTACTGTGAAGCCGGAGGTGATCGAGCAGTTACCTTGGATAATAAAGAACAATAATAGTTAATAATAGAGAACTCTTAGTGTAGAATGTACAACTAACGTCACGTAGCACACACTGGGGAGTGACGCTCCAAGCGCGTCGCTGTGTTTCAATACTCGTCTCGTGTACAGCGCAATAAGTAAATAAGTTTCATAAGTTTCAATACTCGTCTCGTGCACAGCGCAATAAGTAAATAAGTTTTATAAGTTTCAATACTCGTCTCGTGCACAGCGCAATAAGTAAATAAGTTTCATAAGTTTCAATACTCGTCTCGTGCACAGCGCAATAAGTAAATAAGTTTCATAAGTTTCAATACTCGTCTCGTGCACAGCGCAATAAGTAAATAAGTTTCATAAGTTTCAATACTCGTCTCGTGTACAGCGCAATAAGTAAATAAGTTTCATAAGTTTCAATACTCGTCTCGTGTACAGCGCAATAAGTAAATAAGTTTCATAAGTTTCTATACTCGTCTCGTGCACAGCGCAATAAATAAAAGCCGTTTAGTTCATACAATTTGATTAAATGCATGCAACGAAGAGACAAGAAACACAGGAACTGTTTGATCGAATAGTACAAACGTAAATTCCTTCTAACGGTAGAATTTCGTAATTTTATTTCTGATTGAAAGAACAACTTAATTCGCATTTGGTTTATTCATAAGAATGTCACGTGCAAGATCAACCGTGAAATGAATATGACAAACAAAATTGTCTTTTTTTGAATTAAAGCGAGTGCATAGAGTTGATGAAATTTGAAGGGTTAAATTTTGGTTTATTTCATACTTTAATGCTGCAGCATCCTCACTGGCAACTTGCGTTAGATGTTCTAAATGCCAGCCAGTATAGAGGCTATCCGTACTAATACGAATACAAAGCAGTAGGAGTTAAAACTCGTAATTTGTAAGGTCAATGCAACCACAGTAGCCGGTGTTCAGCTTCTGTTGTGGTGGCTCCCGCAGGGTAGCCAAACTGGAGTTTTTGGAACATGAATCCACAAAATTCATATTTTTAAATAAAATCCGCGTGTAAAAATGACTCAGCATCTGGCAACCCAGTAAGGGAGTAATTTGTTGCGAATTTTATAACTGAATTATGTAAAAAATCCAAAAATATTGACTAAGAAAAGCCAATGAGGCAACCAAGGGCACAACTTCTGCTTTAATGCAGGAATGATATTGTAGTGCAATGCACGTGGTACTTAGTACTTTTTGCTATGGCACACTTGCAAGGTCGCGAGTGTGGTATTGGGGAGGGTTTGTATTTGGCACTCGTGTAACGCTCATCCCAGCGTCAGAGCAACTTTGTGCTCTCTTTTGAACAATTTATTGCGTTAAATTTGAACAAAATTTGAGAAAAATTTGAACAAAATTTGAGAAAAATTTGAACAAAATTTGAGAAAAATTTGAACTAAATTTGAGAAAAATTTGAGCAAAATTTGAGCAAAATTTGAGCAAAATCTGACTAATATCTGAGTAAATTTTGAGTAAAATTTGTGCAAAATCGATCGTGGAGTAAAAATATTTGAGCAAAATTTCCCGTTACTACAATTCAGAAAATTAGTTTCTATTTTAGTACATTTGAGGAAAGCAAACTGAAATAATAAATTGCGGATACGTCTCTCATAAAATTGCTCAAGAAACCTCACTTCTCGAGGGTTGTTCTTTCATCGAAACCCATTTGGTTTGAGGCTCAAGACTAGTGCGTATTGGGCCTTGCTTGGGTCGGCTTGCGTTCTGTGAGCAAATACCTTTGTGCCTGAAATTTATCAATACAAATATATGGTATTCGTAAAAAAAAACGATATCAAAATGTTGAATTAGTTTTCAAGTAGTCTCATTTTTAAAAATAAACTTTTGTTCAATGGCATACGTTTCCAGACTAAAGCCTCTGACGTTGCAATCGACCATGTGGTCTTTTCTTAAAATATCCCTAAGATATTTTGTTTCCGGTTAAATATGTTGTGAGATGTGTTCTATGGAGATCACTGCCAAGTGGCAGTTCCACCCTCACCCTGGTGTCGGTGACTTCATGACGCCAGCGCTGGTCTCAAGGCTGTTGTTGTGAGTGTAGTGAAGAGAGTCCAAAAATGCAGTCATCGAAAGATTAAGTTCGGAGGACTCTCTCTGATCACAATAACTACCATGAAGCCAAAAACTTCGCCTCTTCTCTACTGCAACCACAAAACGAAACAATGATTAACTTCTATTGGGTTCACTAATAGTCTTAGCCGAACCTGTGTGCATTGGTAAACATGAGTCGAGAGAAGAACTGGTGTGGCTTCTTTTCCCCATAGAAAAACACTGCTTGACTAATCTGCGTGTGAACTCAAGAATTTCAGCATTAAAAACGAGTGCTCTGACGGCCAGCTTACAACGCGAAGGTAATAAATGAATCTAATTACCTCTTTAAATGCAATTGCTTGTGGGAAACCTAAGTCAGAAAAAACTTGAAACCACGTGAGTCCAAATTTCAGGCGATCTGGAGGGGATACTCTCTATCAGATGCAGGCCCTCCTCTCTTTCTTTCGACCATCTCAATTGGCTCTCTCTGTATCAGTTCTCTCTTTAAATTTGCTCTCTCCACCCTCACACCGCCCCATAGAGTAGCTCTTTACCCTCATGTCCGCATCCGTTCTGTCAAAGTCTCCAGTTCAGTCCAGCCCCATAGCGACTCTTCTTTTCGTTCTACGCAATCTCCCTACACAAATTCCCAACATTGAGAGGTTCATTTCAACGTTTGAATCTGTCCATGGGGACGGGTTCGTCTTGGACCGTTTACTAATATAGTTAAGTATGGAGTACACACTTGACACCGGCATTGAATGTGTACATGGGATAAGTCCATGTACAAGCATGGAATGTGTACATGGAGTTTTCACTGTCCGATATTCATCTCCCACTGGACTGATATTTTCCAATAATGTCATTTGAATTCTTTATGAATGACTTCATTCCATTACATCTTCTCATAAGAATGTCATATTTCTCCATTACTTAACTTTAAACTGGTCTCAAAAATCCGTGAGTTTCCAATGCGGACCTTCCATTTAGCTCATTCTGATTAATGTTTTCCTATGTTTTAAATTAGTTTATTCAATCTCATTTTCCTTTGGCAAGGATTCCTCGATACATAAGTACGTTGTTCCTCACCAGTCATTCCCATTCTATGCTCAGAATTTATTAAAACAATAATTTCAATATTTTAAAAGCCATGATAATTCTATGAGATCATCTACCTCACCCAGACGCTCACTCTTTCTCACTGTAATTCTCTCTTAAAACTTCTGGTCAAGTGGTGGAAATCTTTCGTGAGCTCATTTTTTCAACACCGGTTAGCGCATCGTTCTGTTCTACCGTCTGCCGGCACTCATTGAGAAATAGCATCTACTCTTCAATGCAAAATGAACGGACAAAACTTTTTCCGAGTTACTCTTTCTCCCTACCACATACCCTTCCTCCCTTCCTCTCTCTTATCTACCCCTGCTCTCAACTGCCCCTCCCCTCATCTGGCCTCTCTCCCATCTACACCCTTTTTGATCTACCCCTCCTCTTCTCATCTACACCCTCATTGATCTACCCCTCCTCTCTCATCTACACCCTCTTTGATCTACCCCTCCTCTCTCATCTACACCCACTTTGACCTACCCCTCCTCTCTTATCTACACCCTCTTTGATCTACCCCTCCTCTCTCATCTACACCCTCTTTGACCTACCCCTCCTCTCTTATTTACACCTTCTTTGATCTACCCCTCCTCTCTCATCTACACCCTCTTTGACCTAGCCCTCCTCTCTTATCTACACCCTCTTTGATCTTCCCCTCCTCTCTCATCTACACCCTCTTTGATCTACCCCTCCTCTCTCATCTACACCCTCTTTGATCTACCCTTCCTCTCTTATCTACACCTTCTTTGATGTACCCCTCCTCTCTCATCTACACCCTCTTCAATCTACCCCTCCTCTCTCATCTACCCACTTGGAGTACTCTCTGTATAACCTCCCTGCCTGCCTCCTACAGGTCCCTCCCTCCTCGGAGTCCAGCAGCCTTGAACTGCAGCTAAGACGCCTTCCATTGAGCTGAATGCATAGAGTGGATAAGCGGAAGTCCAAAATTTGGCTGAACGAAAACCCTAAAGTAAATGAGCGCAAGTCCTAAAGTGGATGAGAGCATGTACCAAAGTGAGTAATAGTAAGTCCTAAATTGTGCGACAGCGTTACGAGTGCTATAAAGCAGATAAACACGATTCTAAACCAGAGCCTTGGAGCCAAAACTACGTAAGAAAATATCAGCATGAGAAGCTTAAACTCTAACCTGAACGTAGCAGCAGCGTCAGAAAGCAATTACAGCAGCAAGCAAAACCGGAGCAGCACGGCGTCGTGAAGCAGAGCTAAAATACTTAAATGAAAGCCGTCGAATTCTTGAGCTCTGCAATAGGCAATTAGGCACTAACCGCACTAAAAGGAGAAGATGATGTGGTCAGGAGTGATAGCGTTCAGCAGTAGTTTTGGCTGAAGTTCTTCTGCGCAGCCGCCTTTCAGCCAAAATCAAAAGGCATTCAAGCGAGGCATGCAGTCGTTCACAGCCCGTGAAAAAAGACTTGTATGTGAGTACGAAACTATAGTCTTTACGTATTTTTTAGCATTAGTTGAGGTTCTGTGTGCATTCAATTTCCTATCGTTCGATGGTAAATAACTCGTCCAAAAAGAGTTCCCTCGTCAAAATTAGCGTCGTGTCATTATACATATATATTCAGTTCATCTAAAAACACAGAACACTCATCCTTCGAGACCATGATTATGTATACCACGTCCAAGTTACGCTACAGCTTAAGGAACGTCTTCGTCTTAAAACTTCCTTCTGCTGCGCTACATCATTCATCGATCATACGCATTAAGTATACGAGTAAGCTCTTGTAAGTGCTCGACATGATTCGACAGACGTTACATCAATGCAGAGAAACAAATTCAACCCTTAACTTGAATTATTACATCCACCGTAAATGTTAAGACTTCAGCGAAGAAAATTTATGGAACGGTAGCGAAACTTCGATAGACCCATAGCACAAAAAATATGGACTAAACAATAGATAATATGCAGTAAATACCAACAAATAACGAAGCAACCCACCGTCAGAAGAACCACATCATGTTCGTTGCTTTATAAGTTACGTGGAAATGTACGAAGAGTATTTCATTCGGTACATTGAAATTCGAGTGAATTATAGAGATTAATTTGAAAAAATACCGAACATTAAATAGATCCCGCCTTCATTTAGTTTTCATTAAGCATTTATCGAAATTGAGTTAGCGACTGCTGGTCGGTTAGCAGCATAATGAAAATCCCCTCAGTGACCACCGGTGGGTCCCGTCACACTTAAAGTGTTAAACGACACCTCAAATCAAGGCAACGAGACGCTGCCTGCCACTTCAAAACGCACTGCAACCGCGCCCAGTCTAACTTTTTCGCCGCCTGCATGTATGTTTTTCACCGCCAAAGCGATTTAATCACTTAAATCGTTAAGGCGGCGAAAAACGTTCATGCAGGCAGTGAAAAAGTTAGACTGGGCGTGAACATTGCACCATCGCGGTACACCACGCGACGCTGGTGAGCAGGTAGAGCACTCGTTCGGTCAGATCACGTGCATAAAACCAGATTTGGAAGGTCGGCCGCTCCCATGGGGAGACGAGAGTTATTTGGTTTCAATAATTGCGTATACTTTATGAGATCAGGAGCCTGATTTCCAAACAGTTCACCTCGTCTTACCGGTGCAGCTGCCAGCAAAAATTCCTCTCGGTCAATTTGGCTACGCTACGCTCAGTAGCGCGTAACGTAACCGGGTCCACATTGATGAGCTTACGCTACCATATATTCCGCTACGTTATGTTTAATATTCGCTCCATATTTAGACGGCGTTGCCTACGCAGATTCTTCGACGGCACTCCGAATGTAACAAAGTGAAGTTTCTTCTTGACTTTTTGATCCCTACGCTGGAATGTTTGAAACGCTGAATGCGACGTGAGCCGCCGGTGTACACGGAGAGGATTTTCATAATGCTGCTGACCTAACAGTCGTCGCTAACTCAATTTTCATAAATACTTGACTAAAGCTAAATGAAGGCACGAATGCTTGCTATTTTCAAAATTACTTACTAGAATTGACTTTAAATTTGAATTTAATAAGAAGTTTAGTTTAACCCGCCACAGTTAAGGTGTTAATCTCACTTCTCATTCCTCGTCGCACACGAATGCCTATGTATTCCAAGTATGAGTAACGCTACTTCATTCACAAACGAAGTTTGTTTTAGTTTAACATTTGTTCACACTCGAACGTTTCTGAGAGTCTTCCTAAACCATTATGCCAGCTCTCTTTCCACACAAATTTCCTATCCTATTTCCGTCATTTCTATATTTTCTCTCCGTTCAGCTCATGTTTTCATGTACCTGTCATTCACAAACTTTCAGTCACCACCACACATCATAATTACTCTGTTTCATGTAAATAATCCCTAAATACACGCCAATTATTTTATATTCTCCTTCATTCATGGAATCATTCCTTAAACAAGAACTACCTTTTATTCATTATTAATTATTTTTATTCTTTCTAACCATTATTGTCTTTTTTCAATACAAATTACTCTTTGTTCTACTTTTCATATTACTCTCATGATGCACAAACTACTCTCCCTTCCCGGTCATTCAAACTGTCCTTCCTCACACCAAATACTCTTCGTTCGCTCTCATTCGTGTTAGAAATCCTCGAACTATTCTCCATGTATAGTTATTCGTTCAATCCTCCCTCACGCACCAAATACCAACCAAATCTCCTATTCCAACAATCCTCAGACATCAAATGCCAACCAAGTCAACCATTTCAACAATCCTCAGACATCAAATGCCAACCAAGTCTCCTATTCCAACAATCCTCAGACATCAAATGCCATCCAAGTCAACCATTTCAACAATCCTCAGACATCAAATGCCAACCAAGTCCCCCATTTCAACAATCCTCAGACATCAAATGCCAACCAAGTCCCCCATTTCAACAATCCTCAGACATCAAATGCCAACCAAGTCTCCTATTCCAACAATCCTCAGACATCAAATGCCATCCAAGTCCCCCATTTCAACAATCCTCAGACATCAAATGCCAACCAAGTCCCCCATTTCAACAGTCCTCAGACATCAAATGCCAACCAAGTCCCCCATTTCAACAATCCTCAGACATCAAATGCCAACCAAGACTCCCATTTCAACAATCCTCAGACATCAAATGCCAACCAAGTCCCCCATTTCAACAATCCTCAGACATCAAATGCCAACCAAGACTCCCATTTCAACAATCTTCACTCATCAAATTTCAACCAAGTCCCAATCCCACTCCACCACTCTCCCTCCCAAGTCCCCATCCCACTCCATCACTCCCCCTCCCAAGTCCCCATCCCACTCCACCACTCTCCCTCCCAAGTCCCCATCCCACTCCACCAGAGTGGTAAACTTAACGAAAACTAAATGACGGCGTGATCTATTTAATGTTCGTTGTTTTTTTTAAATTGATCTCTATAATTTACTCTACTTCGAGTTGAGTATTGAACTTCAGCTTAACCCGCCGCACCTAACATCATTGCCCACGCTCACAACGCCGGCGAGACCCCCATCGAAGGCCTGAGCCGCTACTGCCCGCTGCGCTGCCTGCTTAAAACGGCCCCTTATCACCCACAGGTCTGCAGTCAGCGCCAGCGTTTGTGGGCTTTATGCCCCAGTAAAGTTCGAAATATCACTTAGGGGGCAAGAAAAGAGACCTCTTATTAAACCAATTTAATGCTCAACGGCATAGCTTAGTGTAATTAACCAAGTTCTTAATGCTTGTCATAATTTTCGAATGAAATAGTGGAGGGGTAAGTGTCCATGGGTGTGAACAACTGCTAGCATTCGAAAGGGTCGAGAATATAAGAATTGTTCGTAAAGCCAAAACGAAGATTAGAGAACGGTAAAAAGTGAAATGAGCATCTTGGAAACTCGTGCGTGGGATCTAGACTTCTGCATTGATGAAAAACAGAAAAGAAAAACAGTAAATTCATTGAAATTTCCGACTCCAAAATTAAAACGATTCTCTTGCAGTGATAAAAGTTCCTGATAAAACCGAACATGTAAAGAAAGCAGCTCGGAGGAAACTTTTCAGCGATCTGACAAGATTTCTGATGAGAATAGATCGTCAAAAATAACTTTTGACAAACCTAATTCTTTTTAACCAACAAGTAGTAGCAGAATATTTTTGATGGACGGATCATGTGATAAAATTTAAATGCAAATTTTTCTTTCCACGGATTTCAATCGCAAATTTTATGGTAATTCGTGAAGAATTACAATCCAAAATTTGTGAAAAACCTTATTCTCTTGACAAACGTACATTTTTAAATGTTTTGAAGACTATCATTGGAGCCAGTCGCGCCAAACATTCCTGATCGTACACGCCATTGACAATACATAATTTTTTGCCTCGAGCGCATTAACGTACAAAGATTAGATGTCCAACACGTATAAACGTTTCAACTTACTTCTGACATTTTTTCAATATCAATCCAGTTTTCTAACGTATACGCATATTATTAGGTATTTGAATAAAAGTCTACAAACTTATTACCCCCAATAAACACTAGCATGGAATATGAACTCACTCTATTACTTTGGCATGTTTTTCTTAAATATGTATCTACTCGAGAAATTCCCATGGTTGGGCAAAAGTATTTTTGGTGTAATAGTGACATTGTGCTTTTTGAAATCAGTGAAAAAAATAATAGCAGAAAATATAGACAGCTGAACAAGTTTTGACATGAAATTAGCCATTGCAGTTCTCAACTCTTCTGATGCAATTGTAGCGTTATGCATACGGATAACATACGAAAGACCGCTTCATCAATATATTATATCATATTTATTAGTATACTAGTGAACTTCTAACCTCAATTGAGTTCATCTTTGCTCACGGGGCAAAAATACAATTGTAAATTCATGTGCTGAGATTTCCTCGGGAATTCCCCCGTCCACGGGAAAACAAAGGTTTTGTCTGCTCTGCTTCAGGAATAATAGAGTGTATTTAAAATAAATTATTTATCATCCATGATTAATGATTTTCACTTGAAAAACGAAATGTGTTGTTAAAAAAGTTTTGTTCTCAGCAACAATTTATGACATAATAACTACAGCGAGAAAAATCCTGAAGTTATTTCAAGCTAGCCTAATTTTGAACAATGTTCCGAAACAATAACGTTTGATTTATTGAAATGGTTGTTCGCCCCTCGAAATGGAAGTTTCCAGCAATTTTGCGTAAAACATGTTTTAACAGCAACAACCAATGCCGTATCCATTCTAGAATATAAGATCTTATTAATTTGAAACGGGCACAAACTTCATCGACCTTTTTGCCTCCCAAAACAAAAATTCACAATAACAGCCAATTAAAATTTGTTCGAATCCACTGTATGTTTCAAAATAACAGTGAAAAAAAACGTAATTATGTGACTACGTTTATCATTGTCTACATATTATTAAATGCTGAAAAATAAAGTATAATAGAAGTAATATTGAGGAATTTTCATGCTCATATTTTCTAGGGCATCACGAAGCACTACAAAGCAGTACCCGTATTCGCACGCAAGCCCACCACAAAAACGATGAACTTGGTTCTAAAAATGACTTTAACATCTTTTAGACAACTCTAACAAAAGTATAGAGACTCAGCTATTTCGAAATTCATTAAGGCCTTCAATGAGCGAATAATGGAAATTCAGATTCTCCCACGACCTTTGTCGAGGCGTAATTGAATCGCGAGTTACAAGTTAGCCATTCTAGCCTACGATTCCCTTAATCACTCTTTACACTTATGTACAAGTATGCACTGTGACAGGTTTGCACTCGAACATTAAGTTAGATTATTTGTTAGTTTAAGCCTCCCAATATGCCACAAAGGCGATCCAAAGAGAGGAAGGAGGAAGGCACCATGGAGCATGGAGTTAAGGGAGCCCACCACAAAGATCTATGCAGAAAGGGCATAGAAACAGTAAGTTGAGAAAGAAGATTATGAAACAAGATCAAAGTCAAAGAAGAAAGTAGCAGGTGCTGAAAAACGGGACAGCAGTGAACCGAAGAAAAGATGGTCCTTAACATAACAAAACAGTTTGTTTCAACAAAAATAAGACCAACCTAACTCTCATCTCGAGCCCTCACATTTTCTCCCTGGGAGTGATAATTCCCATAGATACAATAGTTGTATCCCACTGAGGGGGTTTGCACCTGAAACGCTGAATTTAAAAGAAATATCTTTTCATACACTTTCACCGTTCTCAATCAACCTGGGGAGTGAAACCCCTCTCCTGCGGTCGCTTCAGCTACACCTGCTACAACCTCGACATTACTGCCCATCGCCACATGACTTCACGACATGGCTGGATTTTTACACAATTCATGTTCTGACGGCATAGTAAACAGAACAGATTTTTTTCAGTCGACTTGACTACGCTATATCCTGCAGAACGTAGCACAGCCAAGTTGACTTAAACGAATATGCGCTACCATCGGTACGTATTATAACGAACACGTAAATTCTTTAAAAATACGGTCCCAGGACAACGAATGTCGCTACGACGCACAACGTGCCAGGTATTAGGGCATATCGCTCCTCGGCTCTTTTCAGTTTCATATTGAAGAATCTCAATTTTTTCATTGGACTGAGCGCAGGTTGCTCTTTTCGATACTCCGGCCAAAAAATCTTCCAAACCATTCTAATACAACAAAATTCTTCCTTTTGTAGGCGTTATATTAAATATGAAATGTATATTGGGTAATTTGCATGGTAAAACACACACACACATACCACACACACACATACACGTAATCTATCTCTTTCTCGGTGTTCAAAAAATGCACTAAGCTCCGAATCATTACAATCAGTGTGCACAAGACACTGTGTAGGCATAGAAGTATATTTTTGCTAACCCAGAGTGCTTTGCTCATAACGTCGGTGTACTCAACGAGACTGCGAAGAAAGTTTTTCGTACATCATGAAATTTGTAAGACATTTTTTCACTCGCTTGAAGATTTTGAACGAAGAGAAAGCGGTAGGCATGGAATACCAATTTCGTTACATTTCAGGGAGTCCAATAGCAAAAAAAGCGATGCTACACATACGTAGTCAACGTCTGAGCTATCCGTTTTGACCTCACGACATTTCGAATCCCATTATATGATGTCAACATACGGAAGATGAATTTATCCTTTGTAGGAACAACACGTAATTCTATCTTGCGTTGTTTCATGTTCCCAAGAAATGGTGAAATTAATACCCAACCTCACATAAATCCTCTTGTAGCTTTAAAAATATTATGGAATCGAGCTCATTTACTAAGATTCTAAAACAACAAATATTAAAATTTGTAAAATAATATAAAAGTTTTGCCCCAACCGTCAGATCCACAACAGACTTCAACAAGCTCCACCACAAAACGTAATCCCTTTCAGTAATCCCTATATCCTGGAAAAAGAATGTGCGGGAAGCCAAAATATTGTTCTGCTGTCGTGAAGTTCACACGTGATCGACGTTTATTCCAGCAGCACCACAAAATGAATCATTTCTGGTCATGAATTTAAAAGTGACTGATGCCTGATAGATTTTTGGCATCAGTGCATGTCTGTCATAAGTAGTGTTATTTTACTAGCCACAATTGTGCTTACAATCAAGGTTAAAGTTTATCATTTAATATTCCACACGTTAATGATTTTTGTCAACGTTTTTATTATTAATTTGATCAATAGGATTGCACTCGAAGTTTAGTTTTTTCTCCCTTAAGACGATCATAAAAAATTAAGTTTCGTAGTCTAAAAATTTTCTAGTGACACCAAAAGCCATAGAATATACAAGGATGCAGTTCAGAAAGATAAAAACAAATTGCACAAAAAAATAGACAGATCCGATGACATTTCTGTACGTTGCCAGTAGCACTACATCACCCCTTTCTCCTGCTGCGCAATGAAGACGAAAAATGGGCAAAACAGTCAACGAACGGTTAAAAACATGTTGTAAGCAGCTTAGAACGGATTACAAGTTCGTTTCAGCCTCCCTAACCACAACAAATGTGTTCCAAAGAGAGGAAGGATGAAGACACCATTCAGAATGGAGATAAAAATACGCAGAATCGGAACTCAACAACCTGTGTTCCAACACAAGATCCCATTGCGCATTAAAACAATAAGTTGAGATGAGAGGATTTGAAACAAGATAAAAGTTGAATAAGATAGACAGAGTTGCTTGAAAACAGGACAGCAGTGAACCGAAAAAAGATGGTCCTTAAAAAATAAAAAGCCTACCCTATTTAACGAAAAAAGAAAGCCCACCTATCTCTCAGCACAGTACATCACATTTCCCTCTGGGAGTGTTAATTCCCACAGATACACATGCAGGAAGCATAATTCGTCGCACTGAGATAGCTCAAAGTGCTGTAGATGTTCGCCAATTGTCGCGGACACTCCGACGAGAACAGACATCTTCAACACAATTTACCCCTCTCCACTCTCCAAATGAAGCCCACACTCACACGGAGCAGTCCAAAAGCAACAACTCACTCGTCAAGATTTAATAAAGAACTGCCCTCTTGCCTGCACTCCGCCAGTAGATATGAGTGCGGCGTGCCACGTTCATCACTCCGATGGATGATGACGGACCATGTTCACCCTCACTCCCCACTCAGCTTCACAATTTCAGCGAATGCAGCAAATCTTCAAAATTTTTTAGCAGACGCAGTGCAGTGGTCGGTCTGCCTATAAATAAGCCCGCCTTTACTGGAGGGTCTGCACGAATTTCATTTCATTCGAACGGCGAAATTTTTGAATATGTCTGAAAGAACTGGCGGCAAATTAAACGTGTTCAAAATTTTCTACTTCTCATGGCATCTTCCATCGCAGTTACGTAATTAGCACAGTATTCCTAATTTATGTAGGCTGTTTTGTAACGCTTCCGTCGCTGAAATATGATAGTTACGTCATCGCTCATTAGTTATCTGTCATTGAAAAAAGCTTGCATGGATAAGTTGTTAGCTAATTTGATAAGCTTCGATAAGCTTGAGAAATTTAGATCTTGCCTTTGAGCAAATCAGAAAAAACTTTTCAACTCAGTATTCTCTCATTGCTGGCTCACATAGAGAGCGGAAAGAACCAAGATCGAGCAAGTAATCACCAATCATTTTTGCTCATTTTCACTGACAACTTCATGTCTAAAAGCCGTACTTCGATGAAATGTATTAATGACAGGGAAAACTTATGATATTCCAGTGGAACGTTTCGGCTACGACAAATGATATTTCTATTGGAGCAGAGTAGCAGCCCCACACAGAAGGTGGAGGAGCGTCAAGTATTTTATCCTTCGGTTCAGTTTCTATACAGGACTTTGGCAACGTGCTTCACTCAAAAGCTCTACAGCTAAAAGTTCATCTAATTTGATAACTATAACTAATTATTTGTAACACGTCGCATTTTTTTTTGCTTTAAAATTTATTTAACGATTTTTGAAATTAATAATTTCGTCTGAAAATCACCGAAATTCGCTGACCGCCCAATCTAGTTGAGTATTTTTACACCCTTTTGTATCTATCAGAGGAGAGTAAAGTTTCAGACTCCTAAGTTCTAAATGCCTGTTATCACCTGTCTTGCCACCACTGCCTAATTGAACAATGAGTCAAGAATGGACGAGGACAATCTTTAAGTGAGACTCTCCCGCTGCTGAAACAAACACGCATTTACACCAGAAAGAGTTCGATTTACTAATTTTAAATAGGTACTATTGTACTACGAGGATGAAGTTCGGTCCACAAGCTGGCACAAACTAGCATCCAATGACAAATTGAACAGTTGAAAGAGAGGTCTGGCAGGCAACTCGAATCAGGTGGAAATGAAACGTCTTAAGCAAAAACAAGCTAGAACACCAAATAACTTTCAACAATTTTGCCTGCTAAGCATTGGTGCCAGCACAGCATGTTTAGTATTTACCATTATTGACGATCTTCTACACCTCAACACACGTTTTACTGCCATCCTAGCATTCTATGTCATTGAATACAACTTGAAGTATCCCGCAGTGTGACAAGCAATTATCATCCAGCAGCCACTGGGTGTTCCCTTCCAGCCCCCACACGACACCCACCAGCCCCCACCCCACACGACACCCACCAGCCCCCACCCCACACGACACCCACCAGCC